>JAVJIF010020003.1:0-69763 GCA_038442645.1 Agave tequilana | reverse complement strand
CTGTAGTCAAAACCATTGGATCTGGATCCATTTGACTTAAAAATCTCCTTGCAAATATATCTTATCACAAGAAAGACCGTTGAAATACTAAATTTAGTTGAAAGCTTTTGGCTACAAAAGAAGGTGATCACAATAACTTCAAGCAATCCAAACATGAAAGATGTAGTCAAAATATCAAACATGGTGGCCTTGTGCAAACTAGCATCTTAAAGTATTTTTCTAGTTCTAAAATATTGTATGTAATATATTTTGTACTTTTATAAAATTATAATTTATGCGACGGTTAGGACTAAAATATGTCTGCTATTTTTCAAAAAAAATTATTAATTATTACGATAGAGGGGTTTATTAATTTTTTTACACTGACCGGAGTCGAGACCGGGATTTTTTTTTATTATTTAGAGAGGTTATTAATTTAGAGGAGATTAATTTATATATAATCTATTTGGAATTAACTTTTTTCATAATAATAATTATCCAGACTTTAGATCTATTAATGGAGTCTTTATATAATTTCGTAATATGAGATTTTTTTGTGGGGACAAGAACTTTTTCATACTGTTTCTCAATGTGCAGAGAGTTTTTCACATGCCATCTTTTCATAGGGACTTAAAGGCCATTTTCCCAAAAGAAATTGGTGGAAACTCCTGGTATGGCCGAAGCTCGCAGAACCCGACCCGTTTACATTCTGAGGTCTGCTCGGTGATGGGGTGGCGTTGGGAAGTGGATCGGATCGGATCGGATCCGATCAGGATCCACGAAGACAAAAAAATTCCAAAAAGCTTTGACCGCATCAAAAGGACAGGCATCTTGCACGTGCGGCTCTCAACCCACACGTGCACCTGCTCTCTCTGACCCATGCCACAAGGACCGGATCTATTATAAATCTCATTTGTGGGCCCCCACACAGTGGGGCCTACAAACCCTCTCAGCGCAAGGGTTCTAAATTCTGGTCAAAATGTGGTTGGCCCCAGTGTGTTACCGAAATTGGTGTCGGCATGAAATGGACTTGATAGGACAAAACATGTTTTAAAAAAAAAAAAAAAAGTATGTGAATTATCAACTATTCTTTCTGGATTATTTCTCAACTCTATTAATAAATTCTTCGACAGTAAAAAATTAAATGTTAGAGAATTTTTTATAATAGAAACATTACTAAAAAATGGATACCATAAATTCCTGTTATTCTTCTTATTGGATCCTTATCTATAGCTCATTTTTGTATCGTACGGGCTATTCTATTAGTAAGCTAATTTGAATCAATATCATACTTTGATATTCTTAATCGATTCGATAAGATACGTAGAAATCAGGGAGCAACAAAAATCATAAACATGAAAGATTCGGACACATGCACACTTACATTAGGAGATCAATAAAAAGTACGAGACTAAAAGTTCAGTAGAATGTATTCTATTTCTTTCATATATACAAGTATTCCAGGTTGAAGTATTATGCATTTGTATTAGTCTTGTAAACAAACGAGTATAATACGAGTTTTTCGGCAAGCTATTAGACATAATGTGTTATATATACGGAAGAATCTATTAGTAAATGGAATAGTTTTGTTCATTCGATTATAAATTCGGATACGTGAATAATACGTGAATTATACGAGTTTTGAGTAAGAGGAGCAAGAAACATAGAGTTAGTTTTATTTAGAATAATACACAATTGCAAATATAATAACAGAAGGTAATACAGTAATAAACTGTTGTCACTAGGTAATACACTGTTCCACTAATGTTCATCTCTGGAGAAGAGACCAAGAAAGAAAGGTTTAGTTTAATGGTGTTTACAATTTATAATTTTTTACCACTCAATCAGGTCTCAACACAGCTAGAACAAACTTAGTAAAGAAATAAAAAATAAAATAGATCCACTGTAAAATTAAGAAGAATTTGCACTCTTTTCTTCTAATTTTCAAATCAGGTCAACAATATGAGAAGAAAAGATTACTTTCATCTTTTATTATAATATAATCAAAAAAAAAAAAGTTTAGTTTTATATATTTTTCCATCAATGATACCATGTAGACAATAGACTGGTCTTAAACCTAAAACCTCTCACTCTCAAACTCAATTTCTTTACCACTGAATCAAATCTTAACTGCTAAGTAAAAGAGTAAAAGATAGGCCCCATATAAATTAAGATGCATTTGCAGTTGCTCCATGTTGGGAGCTGTGAAGTTTCAAACAAACATGTTGCCTAGAAATCTTAAAGCTTGCATGGCTCCACCCCTCCTGTTTTTAAGTAGCCACCCATGTGTTAAGATCCTACAGCAGTTGTCTGATTCAGAGAGCTCTTTTGTCTTCAGTGCTTGAGTACTGTTGCTGTATTTATGCTTCATCCCATCTTCCTCCATTGTTTCTTTCTTTCTTTCTTCTTTCTTTAATGTGCTATGTAGGTAATCTTGAATTACTTTTGGTGATTTGGGACCATTAATTTGGTTGAAGGCACAAGGGCCACTTTTGCTTGCAAATAGGGTACAACTCTTAAATTATTAAAATTTATTTTCAAATTTCCAGCTGCATTTTCAACATAGACTAAACAAGAAAAATGTTGCGAGTATTTATCACTTTTTGTATATATTTCTCAATTCTGTTTCAAAAAGATAGAAAGTATTCAAATGAGTATTTAAATGAATTTTATTTCTTATAGTTGGAGCTACATCTGGGCAGGTGAATCAAATGACTAACTTAAACTTTCTTGCTTTTAAACACAAAAGACTAAATCATTACATGGTTTAAAATTAAGTATAGGCTTGATGGAATTTCCCATGTCCCAAGCTTTTCTACAAAGAAAAAGCCCTGATTAGTGCTGTCACCGCATGTTTAAAACTGTTGAACACTTTTTCAAACTTGTATATCTTGACTGCATTGCCCACACATCAAGCACTAGATTTTATCTATGTCCTTTAGCCATTAGTTTATCTTTTTCACATGCAGGCTAAACCTTCATATAATAGTATCTGGCTCACATGCAAATAGAAAAATACATACATAAAGTTCCTCAATTTCATGCAGAATCACTGGTTTGAATCTTACCAAACCACTTTACTTACAAGATTTCAATCATCTCTTTCTGGGTTCCTTCATGGATGAATACAAGTTAGCTACGATATAAAAGCCTAACATCATGCCAAAACATTAGTATAAAAGTGTGCACAAGCACTCCAAAAAAAAAAATCTTCGAATCAATCATTTCTCACAACAATTTTATATTTTTCAGAGAAATAATTAACTTTTTTTTTGATATGCTTATGACATCAGTTGCAGTTCTCTACTTAATAAGGGCAAACTGCAAGACCTAACCTGTTTACTGAGACGATTTACAAGCAACTAGAGTGTGGAACACAAATGTTCGCATGATTTGCATTCCAAACTAGAGCATATATAATCCTTGTTCTTTGATAAACAGTTGGATGATCTGCACAAGATGCTCCATTAAAGAGTGAATGATGATATAACAGAGTTTGATACAAAGGAGTGCAAGAGATTTGGCAACCAAACTAGCTACTGAACCCTAATAGTAGATACAGTGCAATATCAATCTAACATAACAAATTCATTCCCCTATTGTACACTCGGAAGCTTTTATGTGTAAATGTAACAAGCAATTTACTGTTACAACATTGTTTAGATCAAATTAATTTCAACCTCGAACTAATCACAATTGTAATATTCTTTCCCTGGTTTCAAATGGTCGTAGAAATTTGTGTTTAAATCAACTGCTATCAGATTCTGTGTTGAATTGCTGTACTTGGGGTGTGGTTGCACTTACGATCACTTTCATCGACACAAAGGACTTGTCAAGCCATTGCCGTTGTTGTTGTTATGGCGGGGTGCATGCTCCAGAAGTAGAGCCAGCCTGCAAAGAGAACGGGGATATTAGCACATGCAATCTTTCCTCTTTCATCGGCATACTCATCGTATTACAGTTAATAGTAATGCTAGTTGGATAGTTCACTAATCCATTAGACGCTTAGAAATTTACATGATACCATGTCTCCGATCTTAAGTAGGATTCAACTAGAATAATGTATAAAGTTCAATCTAGTGTCACACACATACACATTCAGTATCTCTTAACTACATCTCTGATGAAAATTAACGATTATTGCCCTTATCATGCACAGAAGGAGCGAGAGCCTACCTCGCAAACATGAATATCATCACACCCGCACAAGAGCCTCCCGTTGAGCATGTCTGTTGCTTGAAATGCCCCTCCTCCCTCACTCCTCTGCATTTGGAGAAATGTCGATACATGTGATATAAATTTAGGGAAATCCAATTTGAATATGAATTTTTTTAATAGCCAGATACTGGATTAAGATGATGAGTATAAAGAGTCTCAAAATAGGATTTTTTTTCTTAGCTTTCTTGTTCATTAGATAACGTGAACATGAATCCTTTTAGAGAGACAAAAGCACATACCTTGTAGTAATCCACAGCGATAAAATTAGCCCAACGGTTTCTGGCGGCACCATAACAAGCATGGAGCATGTTAATGAGCTCTGCTGAATTGTGCTCACATGCCAATGCGTTTACTGGGATTGAAGGGAAATAGTTCACCAAAACTAGAGATTTGCTTGTGTCATTAAGTGGGGCAGATTCAGCGCGGTTAAAGCAGTATCAGCCATCATTCCGCCATCACCATCTGAATAGTCATGAAGATATTATGCGACTGACAAAAAAAAAGTTTTTAACATTGGTTTTCAACCATGTAGTTCCATTGGTAGGCAATGCCTTCCGAGTCTTGCTTAGATCTGATAGATGTGAAGACAATTAGGCGTTGGTTGTTAGCAACCATATCGCTTACCAGTGGCCAATCTTGGCCGTTTTGGGGCATACTTGAGAGAGGGAACCAGTACTTCAACAACCCTGATGCATTAAAGACTTTCGTCAAACCATTTGGAACTTGAACATAATCTTCTAGTATTAATGTAACAATTTCAGGTGGATTTGCTGACAGAAAGGCTTCAATTTCCTTCAAAGTATCAATGGCTGGTTCCTGACATTGTAGATTGTCACATATGAACAATAATCAGATATTATACAGATTGTCATGGTATATAAAACATTAAGTTATGCCATCATGAATCTAAAATTACAAAAATGAAGAGAATCTGATACGCAGTCTGATGTATAAGTGAAAAATCACAAGTTGGATGTTTCAGTCTCTGTGTCTGAAGGTGATCATAATCATCCATTAACGTCAATGATACTGTTGGGAGAGGGGAGATAAAAGCTTGATGGAAGAGTTTTTTAACTCATAGGAAGAGATAGTGTAAAGATCGGAGTTCAAAAGAAGCGAGAAATATGCAGCCAGAACAGAAGGCCAGTTGACCGCCCGGTTGACCAACATACACAGCATAGTGCACAGTAGCAGTTTGGTCAACTGAGCGGTTGACCGACTGCACGACCCAGTTTCTGTTAAGGGTCGGTCGACCATTCAGTCAACCGACTGGCACAGCCCAGGTTTCTGTTGGGGTTCGGTCGACCGACCAGTCGACCGAAGGAAGGTCGGGAGCGGTCGACCGACAGTCGGATCTGCTTATCCTATCAGGATTCGAACTCTGTTTCTGATCCGAAATCGAATCCAATTGAGATTTCCCAAAACTCTAGGGCTCTCTGGCTATAAATAAAGGAGAATAAACCCCATGAATTATAACCTGTAATTGATTGTTGAATTAATAAGATCTCTCTCTTCCTTACCCCGAGGACGTAAGCAAATTGTTGAATCTCATTAATATTGTGTTTGGCTTTCTCTCTTATTTAATTGTTCTTCTCTGGTGTATCTTTCTCTGCTGATTGGGGTTTCTCATTGGTTGTTGCACGGCGCGCGCAATAAGTGATACCAGAGCATCCCAGGTTTATCGTGGGATCATGTGTCAATTCCAAGAGTATTGGTGGCTGTTTGACGGAGATCGTGTATCGATTTCGGAGTAGTGTTAGGACTATTTGTGGGATCGTGTGTCGATCTCAAAAAAGTATTTTGGATTGCGCAAGGAATCAAATTTGGTGGAGTAGATCGTTTCTGAAACTTTTCTTTGAGGTAAAGATCCTATCTTTATATAATTTTCTAACTCTGTTTATTTTCTGCATTATTTTGAGAAATCTATTAAAAAGATGGCTGGAGATAGTACATTGTGAAAATCATGAATCCACATTCATTGAAGATTGCTGTGGTGAAGTTTCATGGCAAGAACAACCTTGGGATGTGGATATATGAGGTGATGGATGCATTGACGACATCAAATCTCGAAGATACTCTATGATTGGAGAAAAAGCCCGAGGCTACTTCTGAGCAGGATTGCAACAGGATGAATCGAACGGCGTGTGATCTGATAAGGTCTTATTTGACACAAGACATCAAGTATCATGTGTTACATGAAACATCTGCAAGGCAGTTGTGGGAGATCTTGGAGAAGAAATATCTGACAAAAAGTATCAAGTCGCGTTAGCAATTAAAGAGGAGGCTTTATCACTTTCAGATGAAGAGAGGACTTTCCATTGATGAACACATGAATAATTACACCAAGCTTCTTACAGACTTCATTAACATGGATGTGAAGATCGAGAAAGAGGATAAGGTGTTTCTTGTATTAATTCTCTTCCTGACAAAGATTATGAAACTTTCATCTTAACTTTGATCAATGATAAACTAATACTTAACTATAGTGATGTGTCAGCTACTCTTATAAATTATGAAGTAAGGAGGTAGGATAAGTTGTCTTCTTCTGAGGGTACATCAGCAGAGGCGTTAGCAATAAGAGGCAGGAGTTCCAATCGGAAAGGCAAAGGTGATCATGGGAGATCAAAGTCCATACCAGATTTCAGAGATCTGAAAAAGAGCCAGTGCGCCTTCTGCAAAGAGTTAGAGCACTGAAGATTGATTGTCCAAAGAATAAGGGTAAGAAGGAGTTGAAAACTGAGACAAATCTCAGACATGTGGACAGTACTCAAGCCAGTACTTCACAAGCAGGTGGATCGAACTCAGGCTCATCGGTATTCTCTTTTTCTGTTACTACTCCTATTGTTGGTTACTCAGAAAACTCTGAGTAGATCTTAGACACTGAAGCTATCTATCATGTATGCCCAAACAGGGATTAGTTTTCTAACTTTGAGAAGAAAGATGGATGTTCTGTTATCATGGGTGATGATCGCCCATGTAACATAGAAGGAATAGATACAGTCCAGATCAAGATGTTTGATAGCATGGTACGGGAATTGAAGGAAATAAGGTATGTACCTCAACTTAAAAGGAATCTTATCTCAATTGGTGTTTTAAAAACATTGGGTCTTGAGGTATCTATAAGAGATAGTATTCTCAAGATGACTAAAGGCTTAATGGTGGTATTGAAAGGTATTCGTCAAAATAATCTCTACTACTTGAAGGGCAGTACAGTTACAGGTCAAGTGGCAACTTCTATAAATTTAGATGATGATTCAACCAGGTTGTGGCATATGAGGCTCAGACATACAAATAAAAGGTTTTTGCGAGCTCTTGCAAAGCAAGGTCTATTGAAAGATGTCAGAACCTGCAAATTGGAGTTTCATGAGCATTACATTATTAGAAAGAAGACCAAGGTGAAATTCGGCATAGCGACTCACTGCACTGAGGAGATTCTGAATTATATTCACACTGATGTTTGGGAACCTAGTAAGACAGCATCTATTGGAGTTAACCACTACTTATGACTTTTATAGATGATAACTCTAGGCAATGTTGGGTATATATCATGAAATACAAAGGGAAAGTCTTAAAATTGTTTGTGGAGTGGAAGAAGAATATAGAGAAAAGCACGGGAAGGAAGATCAAGGTGCTCCGATCAGATAATAGAAGTGAGTATAAGAGTGATCCTTTCCTAAACTTATGTTGTGATGAAGGTATAGAAAAGAACTTCACAGTAAGGGAAACACCGTAACAAAAGGGGATAGCCAAAAGGATGAACATGATCTTTCTAGATAAGGTTCAATGTATATTATCCAATGCCGGATTATCAAAAAACTCTTGGGCTGAGGCTTTGGCGTATACTTGCTATCTCGTTAACAAGTTGCCTTCGTCTGTGATAGGAAGTAAAACTCCTCTGAAGGTTTGGTCAGAAAAAGCTGCTCAGGATTATAATTCGCTAAGGGGATTTGGGTGCTCAGCCTACTACCATGTTAAGGAAGACAAGTTAGACCCATGAGCGAATAAAGGTATGTTCATAGAATTCAAGAAAAGAATGAAAGGCTACAAGATTTAGGATCCTAAGGACAAGAAGTTTGTCCTCAACAGAGATCATGTTTGATGAGGCTTCAATATTGAAGCCTATATTCTTTCAGCATATGAAAATTGAGAAGATTAAAGGGATATCACAGCTGGTGAAGAGTGATGTTACTTCACCGTCTTTAGAAAGATCAGTATAATTGGAGATCATACCCACGGTGACACAGGGTAATGTCATGTAGCCGATCAGGATACTGATGATGATAAGGATCAAGGACAGATTATGGGTGATGTCCATGAATCCATTACAGTTGAAAGAACAAAAAAAATCCACGTAAGCCTAATTGGCTCACTACAAATATAATTGTGGCAAATGCTCTTCTAGTCGTTGAAAAGGCAATCCCGTCAACATATATGAAAGTTAAAATCAGTTCAGAGTCTAAGATATGAAAGAATGCTATAGTGGAAGAGATGGATTCTCTTTACAAGAGACGCTTGAGAACTGACAGAGTTGCTCAAGGGAAAGAAGGCAATGGGTTGTAAGTGGATGTATGCAAAGAAACATGGATCTCTCAAAGATGATGTTGTATGCTATAAAGGCAGATTGGTAGCTAAAAGCTACGCACAGCGAGAAGGCATTGAGTACAACGAGGTATTCTCACTTATTGTAAAGCACTCGTCGATTCGGATTTTGCTGGCGCTGGTAGCAAAGTATGAGTTGAACCTTGATCAACTCAATGTGAAAACCGCATTTCTCCATGACGATCTTAAAAAGGAGATCTATATGTCTCAGCCGATAGGGTTCAAAACTGCAGAAAAAGAGAATATGATATGTAAGCTGAAAAAATCATTTGGATTAAAGCAGTCTCCTAGAAAGTGGTACAAGCGTTTCGACAGCTTCATAAGAGGAAAAATGTACACACGTAGCCATTATAACCCATTTGTGTTACAATAAGCTACCAAGTGGAGAGTACATCTATTTACTGTTGTATTTAAATGATACGCTCATCGCTTTTAAGAACAGATCCACAATAGATAAATTAAAAAAAACTTGTCTTCTGAGTTCGAAAGAAGAATCTTGGTGAAGCGAAGAAGGTGCTAGGCATGAAGATTAAGCGAGATAGAAGGAGTGGCAAGGTTAGCTAGACACAAAAGGAGTATTTGCAGAAGGTACTTCAGAGGTTTAACATCAGCGGTGATACGATATCATAAGCACACCACTGACTCCTCATTTCAAGTTAAAAACCACTATGTCTCGTATTACTGTTGAAAAATGTGAGTACATGACTCGCCTGCCGTATGCTAGCGCAGTTGGTAGTTTAATGTATGCAATGGTGTGTACAAGATCTGATTTGTCACAAGCTGTCCTGATGATTAGCAAATGCATGCATGATCCAGGTAGGGGTCATTAGAAGGCAGTAAAGTGGGTTTTACGGTACATCAAGGGTACCTTAGACATTGGTTTAGTATTCAAGAAGGATTCTATGGGTAAACAAGAGTGTCTCGGATATGTTGATTCCGACTATGCAGGAGATCTCGACAAATATTGGTCTGCAACAGGATATGTGTTTACACTGTCCCAAGTACCGGTGAGTTGGAACTCTATTCGACAGTCTACAGTTGCATTGTCTACTACAGAGGTCGAGTATATGGCCATGACAGAGGCTATAAAAGAGGCAATATGACTTCAAAAATTGCTCGATGACTTGGGATTGACTGTGATAGCATGAGTGCTATCTATTTAGTAAAAAATCAGGTGTATCATGCAAGAACAAAGCACATTGATATCAGATTCCACTTTATTCGGGAGATTCTTGATGAAGATGAGTTGAGTTAGTAAAGGTTCACACAAAGAAAATTCCGCCGATATGCTTATCAAGGTGATTTTGAAAGTTAAATTTATACATTGTAAAGAGATATTTTATATCCTTCTAGTTGCTTGAGCTCGGTGAAGCTCGTTTGGATGAACTACAGATGGCTTAATCTCTTAGGCAGGGTACGTAGGTAGCCACATAGGTGCAGCCTCTTTCAAGTCGACATGTAGTGTGTTGAGTTCTGCTCAGATTTAAGAAATCTTTACCGAGGTAGAGAATTATAGGAAGAGAGGGGATAAAAACTTAATGGAAGAGTTTTTAACTCATTAGAAAAGATAGTGCAAAGATCGGAGTTCAGAAGAAGTGAGAACGCAGTTCATATGCAGTCAGAACAGAAGACCGATCGACCGACATGCACAGCATGGTCCACAGCAGAAGTTCGGTCGACCGAGCGGTTGACTGACTGCACGACCCAGTTTCTGTTAAGGTTCGGTCGACCGAGTGGCACAACCAAAGTTTCGTTGGAGTTCGGTCGACCGACTAGTCGACTGAAGGAAGGGAAGCGGTCGACCGACTGTCGGATCTGCTTATCCTATCAGGATTCGAACTCCGTTTCTGATTGGGAGTCAAATCCAATTGAGGTTTGCTAAAACTCAGCCCCCATGAATTGTAACCTATAATTGATTGTTGAATCAATAAGATCTCTCTCCTTTGCTCTGAGAAGATAGGCAAATTATCGAACCTCGTTAAATATTGTGTTTAACTTTCTCTCTTGTTTAATTATTCTTGTGTTTTGGGTACTTCTCTGGTGTATCTCTCTCTATTGATTGGGGTTTCTCATTCATTGTTGCCCGACGTGTGCAACTGATACTAGATTCAGGTTGCTCGTTTCATATATTTCAAAATAAGTGGCTCATTACATATATGAATTGTTGATGAAGATATGGTTCTTATGGGAAAAGACACAGCTTGTATGATAAGAGGTGCGAGAACCATCAATATAAAAATGTTAACGGTAGGATTAGAACACTATCAAGTGTTTGACATGCTCAGAGTTGAAGATCATCTTATTTCACTTAGAAACTTGGATTCTAATGGTTGTGAAAAGGTAAATAGTCAGGGTTTGGAACGATAATCGAAATCTAGTGAAGGAAAGTAAAGGTAAAAGCTTGTATGTTTTTGGGACACACCATCGCGACTGATCAACTAACTTTGGAAGTGTTAAAGAAAGTTAATGAAAACACAAAGCATAAAATTAAAGATACTATTAGAGTATAAATATATTACCCTCAACCCTCACTCAATTTTAAAGTTTTGTTGTAGTGATAAGTACTTGAAATAATATTAGAGCAAGCCAGATTCAATTCCCATGGATGTGCATTTGACAAAGAAAAATGAATTTTGGGAAAAACACTATGTAAAAGCCAGCTTTTGACTCATTGAAAAGGTGCTCAACCTACGGGGGCATGTTATAATATAAATATATTACCCTCAAATCTTATCAAACTTCGAAGTTTTGGTGTAATGGGACTTAAAAGATACATTTATGGGTTTTGCATCTTATATGCATCATATGGTGCTTCTCAGATTAGGAGGAATAGTACACTAGGCTGAGCCACAAATAATTCATTGAAGACCCTAGCTGGTAAAATGGATTGCCCATTGAAAATAAACTGATTTGAGTCAAGGTAGAGAATTTAGAGATCTGTAGGATTTGACTCAAAATCGCATTCAGCTAAAGCTGATCTTCTAAGTCTATTTACGGGTCTTTGGAATTTGGATGATTGTTTTATAATGTTTCCCTTGGGGTTTGATTATGATTAAATATAAAATATTTCCTGTATAATTTTGGGAGCTAAGAGAGATTGAGGTAGAGAGATGGTGTGATCTCAATTAAAAGGAATTTATCATATTCTTTCAAATTCTCTTTATTTCTTTTATCGAAGATTTCACAACAGATGAGTTACATGACACATAACTTTGAAACTTGGGACAAGATGGCATAGAAAGGTGGATCTCAAAATTTGTGTAAGCTTGTGTTATGAAGCATATTTAGTTTCAAGCACATCCTACCTTTTCCCTTTTTTCTTAAAATAAGTAGGATTTCAATACCATCAAATGATGTCTCAATGATTTCACTACTAATTCACCGCCTCAGTCTTGGTCACATTGCCACCTCTTCAGGACTATGGTTACTAAGTCATAATTCTCTCTTGTATGGGCTTAGAAGTACCATTCTAGCCATGGTTTTGATAAGATTTGGCACCACTAATCGATCATGGATTTTCTGCAGAATTATTAACCAAATCCATAACGCTGATCAAACTCTCGTCGGCCTGAAATTACCACTACACTGGACTCAACTCATCGCTACAACACTATATCGATCCTCCTCCAAGAAGATCAAATGCCCAAACTCGATCCTCACATGTTCTCTAAACCCCGCTTTTGTTGCCGACTCGAAGAAGAAACTCGCAGGAAGCTCTCTTTTCTTCTTCCTTTTTCTCAAATTTTTTTGTTGCACCAATGAGGTCCTTTTATAGACAATTAAGTCTCTAATTTTTTTCAGATTATTTCTATAAACTGCACGCTCATGGACAACAATCCTATTCCTCAAAGAGGATTAGGTGGGCCTCATAGGGGTGGCATGCATTGGGATGAACCGCAACATCTCCCTCTCCAGCCCAAAGAGGAGGAATCTCATCACTTCTGGCTCATGAAGCGATGTACATGCCGGTCAGCCACCAGCATGTTCCTTACTTCTCCTTCGGTGATATCTTTGCCATCATATATGCACTATTCTCATTTGTATGGACTTTTTCAAACTCAAATTTCTTCTCATCGAGCACTTCTCATATTCAATGATATCAGATATCTATATACTTTGACTTCCAGTGAAAACTTGAATTTTTTGCTGAGATGTATGGCTATCTGATTGTCGCATTACACAACATACTCCTGCTGAGTCTGACCTAGTTCCTTCAAGAATCGCTTTATTCATAACATAACATCTCTTTATTGGCTTCTATAATAGCTATGTACTCTGCTTTCGTAGTAGAGAGTGCAACACACTTCTGTAGCTTCGACTGCCAAGATACAACCCCCCTATAGGGGCTGTTTGGTTGTAAGGAAGTGGGCGGAAGTAAGGAAATGGGGAAGTATAATTGCTCGCTTCCCTATCTATCCAAATACCGGAAAAGGAAAATAAGAAAACCACTTTTCCTATTATCTTTTCTCTTTTACACAACCATTTCCTCACTTCCAGAGTGCTACAGTTAATTTTGTGGTCATGTAAATCACATTTGTAATAAATTGTAGCACAAAACAGTTAATTTTTTTATCATGTAAATCTCACTTGCATTCTAATTACAGTCTATTTTTTATTTTTCTTAATTAATTTTTATTTTAATATTATTTTACGGTCAACTTTGTGGTCAACTTTTCCGCTTCCACTTTTACATTACCATCCAAACACCGGAAAGACAAAATATTTTTCAAATCACATTTTTCAACAACATCCAAACACTTGAAAACTTACTAACCAATTCTCAAGTTCCAAAGGGAATTATTACTACTTCCTCACTGCCACCCTTAACCAAACAGGCCCATAAAGAAACCAGGTGCCCTGATGTGAATCTCCTCGTATTAATATCTCCGGCCCAATCAACATTAATAAAGCACACACAAGCTCATGTGATCCTGCACCGAAAGACAAATTGTCCTTCGTCGTCCCTATAAGATATCTTATGATCCAATTTACTTTACTACTTCCAATGCTCTTTTCCAAGATTAACAAGAAATCTACTCATAATACTAACTGTATGTGCAATGTTGGGTCTCATACATACCACTGCATACATCAAACTTCCTACAGCTGAAGTATATTGAACTACATTCATCACCTCCTGCTTTTCAATTATGGAGCACTATCGTGAACTCAATCTGAAATGATTCGCGAATGGAAAACCAACTGGTTTGGCCTAATGCATACTGAATCCTTCCAATACCTTCTGAATATAGCCCTCGTGTGATACCCATAGACGCCTCATCTTCTGATCACGAGGGATCTCCATCCTTAAAATTTGCCTTGCTGGTCCCGAGCCTTCATATTAAAAGACTTTCTGAGCTCCTTCTTCAACTTCTCAATCTTGAACTTGTCTCGCCTAACAATCAACATATCATCGATATAAATCAACCAAATAATAAAATTATCACTGCGAACTTCTTGACATACACACAATGATTTGAAGCTGACTGGGTATAACGTTGATCCACCATAGATGAATCGAACTTGCGATACCACTGGAAATGAGCCTACTTTAGCCCATACAAACTCTTTTAATCTACATGCTAGCTTCTCTTTATCCTTTTTGATGAGTCTCTCTAGCTGCTTCATGTAGATTTCTTCCTCCAAGTTCCCATGTAAAAAAGCAGTTTTAACATTCAAATGTTCTGTCTCTAAATTCAAATTGGTTGCTATTTTGAGCGTTACTCGAATTGATGACATTCTTGATGGTCAGTGAAAACATCTCCTTGAAATCAGCCATTTTCTTCTGATTGAAGTCCTATACAACTAACCTTGCTTTGTATCTCAGCTTTGCACTGTTATCTTCCTGCTTCAATATGAACACCCATTTATTCTTCAGAGTCCTCTTGCTGTTAGGAAGCTTCATCAGGTTGTATGTAAGGTTCTTCAAAGAATCCATTTCTTTCTATTGCCTTGTACCAATCATGTTTCTGCTCGTTATCCTGTACCTCCTGATAGATCTCTAGTTTAGCAAGATATATTCCTGAGCATTATATTTCATCGAAGGTTGATGGTCTTTATTATATCCCCATAGCACTGGAATCGTTGTTGTTACCACTGGTGGAGGCTGCTCCCTCGCATCATTGTGATTGATATTCTCTGTCGAAGCTTCATTATCAACTACATATATCTGCACTTATCCTTCTCCTTCACCATAAATCACAATAATGGGCTAAAAACAGTCACTACTAACATCACCATCATTATAAGAAGGCTTTTTCTCTCCCTTGTCCTTCTTAATATGTTTGAGGGTCTGATCTTCCAGAAAAATCACATCTCTACTTTGGAATACTTTTTTATCTTTTAGATCCCACATCTATAACCGAACTATTTTTGTGAGTTTTCAAAATAGATGCATGATCTAGCCTTACCATCAAACTTAGACTTTTCATCTTTCGGTATATGAGCGAATGCTCAACATCCGAAAACCTTTGCGTGCTTGAAACTGGCATCCTTTCCTATTCATATACGCTTTGAAACATCCATCTCCAATGCATATGCTGATGAGAGATTGATGATGTCTGTTGCTATACACACTGCCTCACCCTAAAAGATTTTCGATAACTTTGTATGTGAATGTATACTTTGCATCTTATCGCATATGATACGGTTCATTTTCTCTTCTAGTCCATCTGTTGCGGTGTCTTCAGAACTATCCTCTCATGTTTGATCTCATACTTTCTATAGTATCCTCAAACAGACCTGTTGTCAGAATGAAACTGCTTTGAGTGACAGCCCTGTCTCTTGCTCTACTGTCACATAAAACTTCTGAAAATAGTCTAAGACCTAGTCTTTGCTCTTATTCATTGATGCCCACAACTTTCTGAAATAATCATCTATGAAGGTCACAAAATATCAAGTTCCGTTGAACGTATGTACCTCCATAGACCGCACATGTCTGTGTAAATCAACTCCAACAAACGAGTCCTCTTTGATGATATGACCTTCTTTGAAAAAAAAACTCTGTGTTTCTTACTATCTAATAGTCCGTGCATAAATCAAGTTCGGTGTTCTTCAAATTTAGTAGATGTTTCCTCTTGACAAAAACTTTTAAACTTTTCTAACTGATGCGCCCAAGACGCATGTGCCACAAATCTAGAGAAGAATCATGATCAACCATGCTCATTTTATGTCCTGCTATCTTTGCCTGCAACTTGTAGAGACTACAACATAGACTCCCTCAGGCCAGGATCAATGAATCTCTACTTATTCAACTTTTCACCACCGAGAATTACATTGTAACCCGCATCATTTAGCTTTGACGTTGAAACTAGATTCAGACGAAGATCTGGTACATGTCTGTTATCCTTGAGCACTCACGGCAGACCAATCTCAGTCTCAAGATTACATCTCCAGTATTTGCTACCTGCGATACATCTTTTTTTCCCATCTTCACTGCACCAAAATCTCCATTATGATATATCACAAATACATCTCTCCTCAGAATAGCATAAGTTCCTGAATTCATACGCCAATTTGAGTCCTGATGCATCACACGGATACACAGATAATCCTCTGCAGATAAAACAATTAGTCCATCTATGAATGTAGTTATCTCCTCATTGTTTTTCTTCTCCTTTCTTCTTTTCTTCTGAGGCTTTTTTTTGTGTCTTACATTACTGCGCATAGTGCCCTTTCTTCCCGCAGTTAAAGCACTCATCTTTTCTCGATCGTGATTGATCTTGGATTTGTATCTCTGACAATTTTCTTTTGTTCTTTAATCTTCCCCTATTTTCAGTAATCAAGGTTTTTATCTGTGATATCTCCAAACTCTGCCACCTAACCTCCTCGTTAAGAAGATTGTTGGTCACTGTACTCATAAAGACTTTTTGTCAGGTACTGAATTGCTCATTGACATTATAAGTATTTGTCAACTATCAGAAGGGAACTTAACAATAACAATGCTTGCAACTCGTCATACAAGGAGACTTTCATAGATGCCAACAGATTGACAATATTCATCTCATTAAGATGCTCTATGATAGAATTGCCCTCCTTGTAATTCTGATTCCTAACTTTTGAGTCAGAAATGCCATGTTATGGAAGTCTTCTGCTCGTAGAGTCTCTCCCGGTCTTCCACAGAGAATGTGTTGATTCCTCCGCAGACACATGGTGAAACACCGAATCTTTAAACCATTGTCCGATGTATCTGACTGCTTGCCATCGAACTTTTTTAAATTCACCTCAGAAGTTTTTTTAGCCTGGCTTGCTCTCCTTCTAGAGAACCGTGCAAATTCTTGCAATACAATAGATTCTCCAATGCAGGGCTTTCAAATCGTCCAGTTGCTTCTATTGAGAAAAATTATCTTGCTTGAGATATTCTCCATGTCTTTAGCCAACCTTGCTCTAATACTAATCTGAAGAATTTGGCACAAGAAATCGATCATGGATTTCCCACGAAATTATTAACTAAATCCACAACACTGATCGAACTATCATCAGCCTAAAATTATTCGCTACAACAGATTCAACCCACCGCTATGGACGGTGTACTGAGCCTCCTCTAATAAAAATCAAACGCCCGAACTTGGTCCTGCACGAGTTCTCCAAACCCTCGCTATTTTTGCTATTGACTTGAAGAATAAACTTGCAGGAAGCTCTCTCTTTTCTTCTTTTTTTTTTTTGAGATTTTCTCTCTGATTTTTTTGTTATTTTTCTTGTCTGCACCAATGAGGCCCTTTTATAGACAACTACGTCTTCAAATCCTTTTCGAATTATTTCTCCAAACCGCGATTGGACCCTGAGCCTGAGTCACGCTGCACTTTGAATCGGAGTCACGCTTGCGCACAACAATCCTACTCCTCAAAGAGGAGTAGGTAGGCCTCATGGGGGTGGCCCGCATTGGCTTGGACCTTAACAGGTTTAAAATCTCAGTTTTGGTATTGATATCAACGATTGGTTTCAATATCAATATCAGCAATGATGAGCATCAATATCGGTAATATCGGCCCTGATATTATAAGAATGGTCGATATTTGAAATCATGAGTCTAGCAAATGTCATAACAACTACTAATTTCTCTTCTTGTATCATAATTTTTGTAAACCTGATTTCACTATTGTAAATAACAATCCAATAAGGTGTCGTCCTTATATATACAAATTCACATCCAATATGGTGCCTTCTTAAATTACGAAGAAAAGGGGTGCTCATGCACTAAAAGAAAAATGTCCACAGCCAGAATAATGTATGGAGAAATTTTGATATGCATGGATATGGAAATACTCACAAATGCAGTCACATTATGGCATTTTCCTCCATTTGAATGACACAACCACACATCATCATCAAAGTCGTAGGTGTCTAACATTAGCGCCCGGGCTCCATTCTGCACATTCAACAGTATAATTACATGAATCAATATTCTCGGAAAAATACTAAATGAATAAAGATAACCATAATCGATAAATTCTGAAGTAGACTTGGAACACGGAGACGCAAGTTCAGAAAAATGCACATTTAATTGCTGGGTAACGGTGTCCTCTTGGTTAGTGAAGGTAATATGTGGAACTCCAGTATGTGACGGTTCGCCTTCAATTGCATAAGAATTATGTGTAGTAAGATATGCATACTTGTTGAAAGGTAAGGAGTTATTCTGGAAGAAAGAAAGTCACATTTGTTAGCTTCAAGTGAAAGTCATATAAAATTCCAAGAGAATAGTATGAAACAACATGTTCCTGTAAGGACAAATTTTCTTTGTAACTTGAAGGAGAAGTCAATGAAGTTGTGCATGTCTTCACCAAAAAGAAAATGCAGATCAAAAGAACAAGTTTATACCAAGAACAAAGTCTAACTATGTAGAAAAATCTAAACACTAAATGCAATGAGAAGCCAACAAAACATCAAAACAGAAGGTACAAATCAAAAGAGTAAGCTTGTTAATGAGTCAATCAGGAAAATTATTTTTTGAGAGCTCTTCTAGGTAATGAATTCTAGGTATATATCATTTAATATGAATCTTAAGTAATACATGCAGAAAAAGTTTTATCTAAACATCAAGCACCAAAAGTATATCTAGTGAAGTCTGCAAAATCTTCATAATAAAAATTTCAAAAGAAAATGTGTAAATAATTGTGATTTGATTTGGATACAAGTTGAGATGATGACTATCAGACCCTTATATAGGTGTAAAGAAAAGGTAGAATCCACAACTGCAATTAAACTATCAATTAGGGCATATTTTTCTTTATTACAAAGAAAGAAAGAAAAGTTGGCCCATATGGGAAACCTCAACAAATTAAAATTAGTCAATTAGTTAAAAAATTCACCTTTTCATGGGAAAAGTTGGGGGATCCTCATCCTAGTACATCACCATTTTCAGTAAAATGTAAACAATTGAAGTCTCAAACAACTAAAGCATTCTCTCATGTTGATTATCAAATGACTAGTGATTGATTACCCACAATTTTGATGAGGAAGAGAATAAGAAAATTCTCATAAATTGACATCAAATTAAACAAAACAATCAAGAAAAAGAAAATTACCACAAGCTTGAATTGGCGTGATCGTTGTCCGAACGCACCTCGATCCCGAGAACCCTTGCGGGCATGAAGAACAAAACAATCCAGCCTCACAATCTCCATCAGATGAACACCAATCAAGAAAGCTAAATTAAACCACCATCAAATTCAAATTCAAATCAAATTAGAATCACTTAAACTTAAAACAATGTCCATAAAATTCTCCCATCAAACACTCTGCTACAATATAATAGAGAGTTTTCAGAAAGAAGGTAAAGAATTTTCTAACCCTGCATTCTCCATTGGAACAGGCAGTTGCCAACCCAAGAAATGCAAGTGAGGTCAACAGAAGAGTGATCTTGAGAATACCCATTTGGAGAAATGTTGAAATTGTGCAAGAATTTTGGCAGGAAAAAAAACTTTTTGAGGGAAAATTTTAAGAGAAAAGGGAACTGGTCAAGAGAGTGGTGTTATAAAGAGAGTTATAAAGAGGGTGAGCAGAGAGAGGGTCTGAGCAGTTGGTGTGAAATGAAGAACAAAGAAGAGTGAAGAGTAGATTACATGGTGCATTTCAATTTATTGGAGGGTGTTTCTTGAGCAAATGGAGGATTTTGTATTATTTCTGATGCATATTTTTAAATTTTTCTTTGTTACATAAGAGAGTGATGTAATCAAATTTTTCTAACTCATCTTCGGCACACATCGATCAATTATGAAGATAAACAATAAAATCTCTTAGAATGTCCCCAACGAGCTACAACATTTTGCATCTCACCCCCTCACTAAATTTGCCTTTTGCATTCACGCCATAGCGAATGGTCAAAGGTTTCATTTAGAAGGGTCAAAAAAGTGAACACTACAAGTTTCCAAGGGTTTCCTACAAAACTGCCATTATCCTAAAATGCACATGTTTGGCACGTAACCATTATCTCTTGTCTATCATCAAAATATGAAGGCATCTCCAGTGTAACCCTTTATTTTTAGAGGGTTGTTTAAAAATATACCAAAATATTCCCTCAAGATATATAGAGGTCTGCATTGGCTGCTCCAATGCAGCCCTCTATTTTAACCAAATTATTTTTTTAAATATTAGTTTAGATGTTAATAAATTATTTAAGAGTAAATTATTATTTAACAAAAATTATGCCCTTAGAATCGTCTCACCGAGGCCTCTTAAATGAGACTAATATTGAATATTTTTAAGTTAATTTTAAATTAGTTTATTTTTAATATAATATAATAATATTAAAATTTAAGAAGCAAATACATGGGAGTCTATTTAACCCACCCCAAAGGAACTACAAACAGAAATACAGAATTACATTATACGAGAAAAATATGATAACAATAATAGAATATGCTTGAAGAGATTTTGTCGAGCTATTATAGAGTTTTTCGGAGAAAAAAATTTAAAATTAATATTCAATATATTTAATATTAGTCGCATTAATGCATTATGAAGGTATTGACGAGACATTTCCAACGGTATAATTTTTTATATAAAATAGATAAATAAATTTAAAGTTATATTAATTTTAAATAATTAATTTTATTATATTAAAGAATACATTTGATATTCTTAAAAAGTTAAATAAATATTTTAAAATGTGAATAGTGATATAGAGGGAGCCCTCTATTTCTCCTTTAAAAGAGAAGGCCTCCCTCTATATTTAGAGGCACCCCTCTAAATATAGAGATATAGAGGAGGATTTTAGATGGTGTGATGAAAATGAAATTTTTTGAAAGATTCATCATTCATTAATCATTAATTAATCAAATTTAACACTGGATTAAATGTTGATAGTTTAAGCTAAGTGTGACCTAAAGACAAAAAATTGTGCATGATTCGTGACGTCTAAGTTTTTTGATTTGTTGAGTCAAATGAATAAGACAATGTGCACTTGTATGCCTCTTTTGTCACATTAAAGATATTTTAATGAAAATAGGACCACTCGAAAAAAACTGATAACTGATTTGACTCGAGAGCAAAAGGAGAATTCTATCTAAAGTTATAACAAATAATATTTTTTTAGGTAAATTATGAAAAACACCTTTGTAATATTGGGGGTGTTGCACCAAACACCGCTACAATATAAAAACTTATATATTGACCCCTTGAAGACTGACGCTGGTTGTTTTACCGTCAAAAGGGGCATGTGCACGTCACGTGCCCTCTAATTAATCAAATAAATAATCATTTGAATTAATTGCTTAATTAAATGAATTAATTATTATTAATTAATTGTTTGATTAATTGCTTAAATTATCCCCCCCCCTCTTTCCTCCCTCCCCTCTGCGCTGCCGCTTTCTTCCTCCTTCCCCCTCCTCCCTTCTCCTCACCGCCATCAGATCCGGCGAGGAGGAGGAGCAGGAAGAGGGGAGGGCGGCCCTCTTCCTCTCTCCCTTTCCTCGTCACTGGATCTCACGGCGAGGAGTGCCCCCTCCTCCAGCGACGAGGAGGGGGAGGCCCTCTCATCGCCAGATTCAGGGACGAGAAGGGGGAAGGAAGGAAGAGGAGGTCTCGGTCCTGAGCATGAAAAATAGAATATTTGAAAATTGGTTAAGGAGGCCATCGTGATAGAGCCAGATCTTGCGGGGGGAGACTATCCATGATGAAAGAGACCTTCTACTCGTCGAGAAGGAAGTGGGAGAAGATGTTGGTGGTGACGAAGAGAAGGAAGGCGCCAGCCCCGCGGAAGATTAACTGGGGGATACCAAATTAGGCTGCGAGGTCGAGAGTTCAGGGGAAGATGGAGTCGGAGATAGGGAAATCGGGTTTTGGTTGGTGAGGACAAATTCAAGAGGGGTGCAGAAGTGGTGGAAGGTGACGATGAAGGTGTTGAAGAGGGAGGAAGGATGGAGCTGAGATTTTCTGGGGCTGAGGGCGAGGCTGGTGAGGTCCGGAGGGGAAGGGGATGGTGATAACGTGGAGGTCGGGGGCCAGAAGAATGGCTGGGGCGAGGGAGGAGGAGGTGGCGACGACGGTGGAGAAGACACCGCGGAAGGCGAAGGCGCGGGCATGTCGACCATAGGGATGAAGCGGTCGGGGCTCATCAGGGGGAAGAAGAGAATGTGGAGGAAAGACTTCGAGCTTATGGCTGATTGGCTGAAGAGAGAGAGAATGAGTGAGTGTTGAGGGTAAGAGATGATGGCGGATCCGACCGGATCAAGCCTGTTGCCTCTGCTTTCCGCTGAGAGAGAGAGGAGAGATTTAAATAATAATAATAATAATAATAATAATAATAATAATCAAAAACACATGTTTTGCACGTGCCCCTTTTAATGGCAAAATAAATGGTGTTAGCCCCATAGGGTCAATATGTAAGTTTCGTAGTAGTAGTGTTGGCGCAACATATAGTAGTGATTCGCCACATCCCCATAGTAAAAAGGTGTTCATTTTTTACCAATTTTTTTCTTTTTCTTTTTTTTATGGTAGCTATGAGTTTCAGGCACTAAGTACATGCTACTGAGATCTATTATTTTATTATTAGATTTTTGAGCATGTGCAATTGTAAAACATCTTCATTTGTTCACATATGTTCAAGTTTTAAAATACGCGTGTTTTTTTTTAAATAAATTTTTATTTTGATGTTAGTCTTAACAATCCTCCTTATTTTGAAATCTTTCTATCTAACTAGGATTAAACATTACTAGAGATATCAAATATGTTCCATACATGGAACATACACTATCTTTTTCATAAAAACTTCGCCTACCCACAACCTGTTTTTTAATTTTTACTGTAGAATAATCGATGCGTAAGCTGTGTAATGCATTTGCATTAGAATTTCCAGTGATAAAAAAGAAAAGAAGTGTTCTTTTATGTTAAGTCTCACAATTTATACTTATGACTTATTTTGTATTAATCTATATTTTTTTTCTTTTTGAGAAAAAGGCTGTAAGCTTTAATTATAGCCTCCACGTAACAGAATCCTTATCAAAGCCAGGGAAAGAAACTCTCTTGCGAGAGAATGAAAATACCTGATTGACACCGATGAATTGCAATAGTGGTCTCCATGAAAGTGCTAGCATAGCCCCTTGAAATCACTAGCCCAGCTTAATAGCCTCCACATACTGTGAAGTTCGAATGACGTGCACTCATGAATCACAATAATAGCATACAGAAAAGTGCTAATATAGCCTTTTTGCCCAGCCTCAGTACGCTGTGAGCAAGCCTTCACGAGCCTAGTGGTCTACGTACACTCTGAAGTCGAAACTTGAGGTAATATATCTCTTAGTGTACCTGCAAATTTAATTCAAAAATCCTCTCTCTCACCGCGGATGGGGAGATTCAAGTCACAACTTTTCACAAGGGAAGGAAGTGTTTTGCCGCTTGTCAATTCCAGCTGTTGGGCCACCGAGGAGGATCAAAGTTAGATGGAATTGTTAAACCCAAGATTCTCAAAATAGAGAACTGAATGAAGAGTGGAGATCTTGATGAAGAATTAAACACTTGGGGGAAAAGAGAGAGGAGTTTACTATAATAAATCTCAGAGTGAAATAATAAGATAAATTGTGTACGTTTCACACGAAAGAGTACTAGCAGTTCGTGAAAGCTAGATCACTGTGATTTGTGTGAGAGTTAAAATTCTTCAAGAAAATTTTCTAGGTTAAAATGTCAGGCACAACTATCTGGCTAGATCTCATTCGTTCGATCAAAACAATCCAACTTTTAAAGTTTTAAAAATTATCTATATCTACTACCGTAAGAGAAAATTCATAATTCAATATCTTCTACTGTTTCTTGAGCTGGTTGGACTTTGTTTAATACTGGCATGTGAACTCATTATTATAGTAACAATTTTAATACATCTTGAGTAGGGTTCCTCACCCTACTTCTTACCTCAAAAAAGAGATTTTTTTTTTTTTTTTTTTTTAAAATCTGTATCTGAATTCATATGTTGATAAATGACCATGAATATGAGAACGCCATTTGTCCAAGTATTTGGGATAGGTTACATGAACTAAAAAGAGACAGACACGTGGATCAGCTTTTTCCACTCAACCCTATAGAGCCTTCATTAAAATATTTAGCTCGGATACGACCCAATTTGTAGTTTTTATCGCTCTTTTTTTTTTATATAATTTTTTAAATAAATCATTTTGGAGTCAAACCAGGTGCTTGGAGTCAACTGTTTTTGTCTAGTAATTTCACATTTAAGATAATTTTTAAAAGTCAACCACGATGATTGTTCCAGCTTTAGCTTGTTCTTCATGCCCTCCCTTTCTTGATAATAAATAAAAGAAATGGAAAATTCGAAGAAGCCGACACAAAGGATTTGGCACAGACTGCAATTTTTATTTTATTTTATTTTATTTTTGTTTATTTTAAAGACGCCATGCGCAAAATGGGCCGGACTGTCGTAATAGGCTTAATATCATCCACCATATTGGGCCCTGGGCCCAATTTAAAATGGCGAGGGTGTGTAGTAATATGTGCCTCCGCAAAGAGGAAGTTCGTAAAACGATGGAAGTCAAATTAATTGATAATATATTTTAAATTAAATTAAATACAGTCAAGCATATTTTTGTAATTAGAGAAACTCATTTTAGAACTATACTATACAGTTGTCTAGGCCTTCGGCGCACATATATTAGCACGCGTTGAATAAAACTTCGCCGCAATTGATTGGACGCTTCTGATCGGACCAGACAGAGCACACATAGAGAAGACACCTTTTAAGTTAGGGGCACCGATGTGGTGCTGGTGTAATACCCTTGAGCGTGAGAATCAGTAGATGGGAAAAAGGAAGACATACGATGGATTAACGGAAGAAAACATAGAATGTGCATTGATGTGACCGCTACGATTGATGCGAAATAAGAAAAAAAAAAGTTATTAAATTAAATTATAAATTGAAAACAAGATATAATAAAAATCTTAAAAAGTACTGTACACAACAATATGCAAAAAGAAAAAGAAAAAAAATTGCAACCCATAATATCTCTAAAGACCAGGATATAATTGCAAACACTGAAACCCTATACTCCTTCACTGTTCACACAGTGAAACCACGCTTCCCTCAAAAACCCAAAATCTCTCTCTCGATCTCTCTCATCATCAGATCAATGGCGACGAACAACCTCCAGGTTCAGAAGAACACGCTGTACGTGGGCGGACTCGCGGAGGAGGTGAACGAGTCGATCCTGCACTCTGCCTTCATTCCCTTCGGCGACATCAAGGACGTCAAGACCCCGCTGGATCAGGCCACCCAGAAGCACCGTTCCTTCGGGTTCGTCACCTTCTTGGAGAGGGAGGACGCCGCGGCGGCGATGGACAACATGGACGGCGCCGAGCTCTACGGCCGCGTCCTCACCGTCAACTACGCCCTCCCCGAGCGGATCAAGGGCGGGGAACAGGGATGGGCCGCTCAGCCCAGTAAGTTTCTCTCTCTTTCTCTCTTTCTTTCTCAATTCGGGTAAAAAGTCCTAAACCCGAACCCTAGATTTACTAATTGTTGTCGTTTCTGATAGAAAGATGCCTGCTTGCAATCGGAATTATTGTG
Organism: Agave tequilana; assembly: GCA_038442645.1. Classification (NCBI taxonomy): domain Eukaryota; kingdom Viridiplantae; phylum Streptophyta; class Magnoliopsida; order Asparagales; family Asparagaceae; genus Agave; species Agave tequilana. Next base: position 43,962 of record JAVJIF010020003.1, on the reverse strand, counting down.
TAATAAATTGATTTAAGGTTGGTACTTGGGTAATTCAATTACTGGGCTCACAACAGTGGAGTTGTGTTCCTTACTGGATGGTTGATGAACAAAGACTAGGGGGAAAAAAATAATGTCTTATACTCAATGTGACTCACGAGGCAATCCTCTTAAACGAGCAAGATAAAGTTTAAGTAACGCACAGGCAACCTATGATGATTATTTACTATCAAGTTGATGAGAGATCACGAGAAAGGGTATTGCATAAATAAATTTCATTGTCACTAATGAAAACGTACATAAGATGAACTACGTGGTTGATTTGTTCCCTGTTGGATGTTCAATAAAAACCTAGGAAAAAGAATATAAAGCTGTGCATCCAATTTCAGTCATGGTACCAGAGTTTGAGGTTGTTTTATCAAACAAGGAACTGAATTTTTTTTTCAGGGAAAAGGTAAGCAATGCATGGTTGAGAATGATAATATTGACTGGTGAACCCTAGAGATCATACATAATCACTAAAAGAATTCAGTCCCTAATGAAGATATACCTAAGCAGAAATTTAATTGGTTTAAGTAGTATTAAGATAGATCACTTAGAAAATTGAAGTTGTCTGGGCTTAATTTGCTTAACTAGTTCCTGAGAATTGCGAAAGTGCACTATTGTAGGAGACTGGGTGTTCAAATAGTAGGCTCATGTAAGAAATTTGTCAGGTGTCAAGGAACCAAACCTTTTGGCTCATAACAATGGAGTTATGTTTCTCATTGGGTGGTCAAGACAATAGAGCGTCTCACATCCTTGAATCGTGCCACTAGAATCTGAGGCTATTTTTCTTAAACAAGCGAGTGAAAATCTAACGAAAAAAGGTAATTGTACTGTTGGTGAATGGTTACAATTGATCAGTGGTCTCAAAGAGTACATAAGATATTACTAAAGAAATTTCTTAAACACTATTGAAGATACATGAGGCTCACTCTAACATTGTCGAGAATAGAGAATCAGAGATGCAAACTGATTGGTGCAGATCAGATATGCGTCTTAGTGTCTTACCATATTCTTATTTGGTCTGACATCTTGAATATGAATTTGGATATTGATTTCTTTGGAAAAGAAATGCGATATCAAAATATTAATTGAAATAATTTGGATGCAAATTGGAATTAACAGTTTTCGTAGCAAAAACAAAGGGATTTGGACATGATGTGGACATTAACAGCAAGATTAGCCACAAACTGATGAGGATACAAGCCAATTGGACGTGATAGAAGGAATGTTCAAAGCTTGGGCAGATTGTTGTTAATCATTTTGTATATTTGAACTTTGTAATAGGCTAATAGGCAACAGGTTACACATAGCATGAGTGATTTACCAAGTTTTGTAATGGGTAATGGGTTATCTGACTCCTTGTACATGCTCAGTTCAGGGCAACTACAATGGTGCAAAAGGAGTAGGGGTCAAACGGATGCGGATAATCCGCGGATATCTGCATCCGTATTCGCAAAAAATGCGGATGCGAATATGTAAATTCGCATCTGGGCGGATGCGGATACAAATTCAGACAAGGATTTTGAAAAAGTTGTGGATACAGATATGGATATGTTTTTAAAACCCGAATACGGATACAATATCTGCATATGGATGATTTTTTTTTTGGATACAAATATCCGCATATGGATGCGGAATGCGGATTCAAATATCCGCATAGGGATTGTGATTTCTTATTTTTTACTTTGAACTTCAGAAATTTCTTGAGATCTATAAATGAATTATTTTGTTTAAGAATGATGAATGAGGAATATGCAAACCAATAAATTATTTTCACGTTCGACTTAATGTTGACTTAATTATTTAATTTAGTTAAGTAAAATTATTTGTTTCTCTTTCTTCTCAATTATATCATTGTACTTTGCTATTGCATTGCATTTATACTTTTTTAATTAAGATAATCTGTGATATAAGCACAAGTGTTTAGTCTATCCATAACTGTATTTGTTTTCCATGTACTGATTCGTATTCGTATCTGATTCGTTAATATCCAATTCATATCCGCTATTGATTTGGTGGACAAAGATATCAATTTTCATATCCGACAATATCTCTATCTGTATCTAAAAGTTGAAAACATATACGAATATGGTAATAGTTATATCTTATCCGTATTTGATTTGTTTGCATCCCTAATTACGAACATTAGAAACTATTACTAGAGTAGTCACACATAGTGATGAGGACATCACGCCAGTTGTCAGTTATATTTTATGCCTTAGTTTACTTTGAGATGTTGTGTTTTGTTTATCTTTCTTTTAATACCACATCGGTTATATCCGAGAAGTTCACTTTGTAAGAGCCTATATAAAGAGGTTCAACTCAAAGAATAAGTAGACAATGAATAATTAAAACTTTTCGAGTTAAAATTTCAGAGCTCTTGGGTTCTTGAGATTGGGTGTGAAGCCCGTGGTGTAAGGGGTGTGAAGCCCGCGTAAGGGGTGCGAAGCCCAAAGTTATTTGGTTCTTTCTCCAACCCTAACTCTCTTTTTATTTTATTTCTTGTAAAACCCTAGTTTTCCTTTTTATTTGTATTCGAAGGTGATTGCGATCCTGTTTTTACATCAATTTGGTATCAGAGCTATTGATCTGGAATTCTAGGATTTTATACCTTATCGGGTTGGGTTTGCAGTTAAATGGGTTTAAACCCAAAAGAAGAAAAAACTAAAAGCAGATTCAATTTTGGCCGACATTTTGGAACCACAATCGGTGAAATTTCAGAAATTTGCCAAAATTAACCCCATTTTGAAATTCGAATGGGCTAGCCGATTTCGTGTCGGCCACATGCATTTCCCGAAATTTCAGTCGAAATTTCAAAATATTGGCTGACATTTAAAACATTGCTTTTAGTAATTTACTATCCGACATCCTAGATCTTTTATATATAGTTGATCTTTTCCATTAGAAGATTGTTTGAAATGTGCATCATAAGTTGAGGAAGTAATTTCCATGAGACGCTCAAACTTTGATGATTTAGATTGCGATGGATTCAGGAAATTTGCTTTTAACTCGGAAGGGAAAATAAGGCCCTCAATGTTATAGGCTTTATAATGTCAGCAACATAGGGGGTATGGGCTTTGGAATACTGGCAACATTGATGGTATAACCAATCACAAAGGATCAGGATTGGAAAACAAGGTTATGTGGCTGCATAAATTTATGCGGGTATCCGCCACATCGAATAAGACTAGTGCACTTTGATTATGCAGACCAACTACATAATTCATTCTTTGTGTGTTATTATGTGTGCCTGCATACTCGATTGTGCAAGGGATTATTTTTTGTTCTTTTTTTTTTTTTTAAAAGAATCCCACCCATACCATTAACATAATCCAATTGACCCTTTGAAAATAAAATCCTAAGAGATTAGACATGATCCAGTCCCTCTCTTATCTCTTTCTTTCCCTTCCTCTCCTAGGGCAATGGTCCAGCGATGTTGTAAGGATAGTAATTTTTCATTTTTTTTCTGGTTTTCTATTCCATTGTTTTTTTAATTTCCTCGTTTCCCTTTTTCCCATGGGAGGAGGCTTTGTTCGAGCCTTCAAAATAATGAGTAATAACATAACAAATACTTGCCAATTAAAATAATGAGTAATAGCATAACAAATACTTGCCAATTAACTTGTTGTCATGCAACCAAAGAGGTAAGTTAAGAAATGGTGACTTCTCTTTTAATTAGTTGTTGATATTGGCTCACAAATTCTTATTATATTGAAAGTCATGTTTTTGAGTTATTGTTACTTTATAATAAAATAATTCATAAATAATATCTACTAGGTTTTGAAAGTTCATGTGGATATGATTAAAAAACAAAATGATATGGTTAGATTGTGAAGTATCAATATATAAAAAATAAAATTACAATAAGTCCAAAAATTTTGAGCTGATGTCTTTTGGTTCTAGCACGCGATCTATGTTCCATTAATGAGGAGAGGGCAATTGCGTTGAGCTCAATGCGAGTAAGGTGATATATAGTTGAGGTTATTGGTGGTGTAGACACCATCAGGCAACATTTTGTTGCGGACGACCTCAAAGGTGTACTGAGCCTGGAAGAAGTTGTGTGTGTGTGTTTGGGTTGGGATGGGGTGACAATGATCACATGATCGTAACGAGTCATGATTAGGGGACTCTTCTCTCTTTTCTACCGTGATTAGGGCCAACAAAAAGTCACTCTTTGTCGGAAGTTTGTAGGGGGGGGTCCGCCGAACCTCATGTAGATGCAATGCACATTGGCTCTTCCCGTTCTAACATGGGGCCCCAATGTATATATATAATAATATTGGATGGAGGCTTTGTTGTGTTTGTTGTTCATGCAAATGACGAAAAAAGTTTTTTGCTGAAAGCATATTTGGATTCCCCCTTATAAAATTTATAGGTATAATTAGATGAACCTTGTCTCTTGAGTATTTAAATGGCGTATTGTTTAGAGGCATTACCTTTAATTTTGTGAGAATTTAGTTGCATAGATAACTTTAGATAGTGACTAAAATACTTGTGATCGATTGCTATTTCCCATTTTAATAAGGTAACCTTAAAACTTGCTATCGATTGCTATTTCCCATTTGATAAGCTAACCTTTAGTTAAAACTTTTGTGATTTCATTGTAGAAGCTCACATGCACAAGTTGAATTTTGGTGAAGTGTCGTTTATCTTAATCTTTAAAGTATTATTAGCATAGCCAACTTAGCCACTGCATTGTCTAAATCTTTTGATTAATGTTGCCAATGTCGTTTAAGGTTTTTCTGGTGAGGACTAAAGTGTGCTTCACAAATGGGTTTTTTTTATGTGCTCTCATGTTTGTATAAATAAAAAAAGCTAGTCTAGTCTTGTAAATTTGCGTATAATTCCTCATATGTTGCTCCCTCCGCAAGTATGTACCATCCTACTTACCATAGAAAAGTCAACTATAATTATCCCATCTAGTCGATAGAATCAATTGACTGTCTACATTGGCATCTTCAACTGTTACTTGAGTACAAACTATTCACAGTAGCCACTTTAGTTCTGCCTTGTTTATACATCCGCTAGAGTACCTTGAGTGTATGCACAATTTTCCTTTTACTTTCAGCTATTCATGCCACCAATTGTTGATATTCTTCTCCTTTATTCCCATTGTATTTAGATACCTTTTTACTTATAACACTGATTGAGTCTAATACAGTTGGCATCTTGTAGAATTATATTAACCCCTGTTTTATATTTCGGTCGAGATATCAGCTGATATCTCATTTTTTTTCCTGTTGCCGATCGATATGGGAAAATCGTTCGCCATATCGTTTGTCGCAAAAAACGGCCGATATTTGAAATATCGGCCGATAAATCGCCCGATATCGGGCAATAAATCGCCCGAGATATCGCCCGATATGAAATAACTTATTTATTGCACGACTACGTGCGAATGGACATTGTTTTTTTTATCGTCTTTGCATGCATATTAACATCATTTTTATTTGGTAGATGATATCTATGACACTAAACCAACTTTTAGTTATCAATATTTCATTATATATACTGTCCAATATGAACGCCCTATATGTGCGCGTATCCCCGATATCTCCCCCGATATCAGATATCCGATATGAAAAACTCCCATCTGATACGATCCCGATATCCGATATTTAGAACCTTGATATTAACATGCCCGCCTTCCTGGCCACCATCACATACACGCGCGCGCAGGAATAAAAAAAAAAACCTCTCTCAAGGGGAGAAACCCACCACCAGCACAAATGAACACCCACATCTGTAATCAGTAAATAGGTTTTCTTTTAATGTTGTGTTATCAATTAGAACTAGCATTGACATGTGAAATCATGAAATCATGAAATACCATGTCCTTCCCTTGGTTGTGTCATTATGTTTTAGCATCAACACCTCCATCCACCAATTGCCACCACTCAGTGATTTTTATCAAATAATTGCAGTAGAAGAAGTCCAAAGATAATCAGTCGCCTGTGAGAACCACCATTGCTTTATTTGGAAACATTTGAAGTGCTTTTCTTGGAAAATTCCAGAAGTTTTTGTCCAAAAATTTGAAACCAAATTGACATGCAATAACTTCTCCAAGGTTTATTAATCGACTAAAGTAGGCTTTAGAATGTTCGGCGACATAGATGGGATGGGTTTTGGAAGGTTAGCAATATTAATGGTATAACCAAACACACAGAATGAGATGAGGATGAGAGTTTTGAACAAATAAATTTGAAGAAGCATGAGCATTGCACCAATGGTTGATGGATGCAATTGACTAAGATGTTAAAGGGTATGTATGGTTAGAAATGAGGAAGTCCTAGCAAGCAGATCTGCTTGGATTTGTGACACAAAAATGAGGAAAGCAGATGGGTTACCTAACGTGCAAGGATTTAAGTCTTCAGGAGGAATCTGGGATCAATGACACTATTTATATTTTTATGTTATTTTACTTTGGGGCAATATGTGTCTTTTTTTGTGTGTTGGGGGTGGGGGTGGGGGTGGGGAAGGGGGTGCAAAAGGATTACACAAAATATAGTTCTCACTAGGACAGTTAGGCAGAAACATCATTAATTTGGCACTAGACAGTAGGGATATTATTTGATGGTTATGTTTAATGGGACTTATAATGAATTGATATTAGCTAAACTTTATCTTCAGATTAAGCTAGCTTTATTCATAGGTAAAAATTTTGGTTCTCATATTATTCGCTGTTTGATTTGTCTGAAGATTGTTTTATTATTATGCGCAATTTTTTTCAGGTAAACTAGGTCAGGTCCCTGGTTCCATTTATAGTTTCAAAGCCAATTCATTCTTTAGAAGTAGTTGACCTGTGGGTAGTGTTTTTCCCCCTCAAGTATTAGCAAACTGAATCCTCACTATGATCAAAACATCCCTTTTGCCCTTCAGTATAGAACCTTTGTATTTTGGGTGTGTAAGGGTTATCTTGATTTTCTGAGACGACTTGCGTAGACACCTTTAGATGGTAATAAGATATGTGAGATTAGTTGCTATTTCCCAGTGTAATAAGGTAACTTTCAGTTACTTAAAACTTTGCTTGGTGCTTTCACTTTAAAGGTCTGCATGCACAGGTTGAATTTTCATGATGTGGTATATGCCTTAATCTTTACCGGGTTAGCATTGCCAACTTAACCTAAACATTATTTTAATATTTTGATCATTAATCTTGCAATGTACTTTTAAAGGTTTTCCTGGGATCCTAAAATGTTCTTTAAGGAACGTGGCTTTTGATGTGCTCTCATGTTTGAATAAATAAAAATAGCTGGTCTTGTAAGAACCCTTTGGGGACGTACAATCCCTCTCTCCCTCCGTGAGATAGGTCTGCCCTCTGCCCAGGCTGCAAGTTGGGGGGTGTAAACCACTCTACTCATCCACAGAAGACCCAACTATAAATAACCCCATCTAGTTGATGGAATCACTATACTGTCTACAGAAATATCTTCAAGTTTTTCTGAAGAAAGTCAGCCAAGGACTATACTTTTTGTAAAGTCATAAAATGTATTGTAAGTTTGTAATCTTTCTGTGTTATATTATTAGAGATATGCTTTGGACTTTTGGATGATGTACATGCTACATATGTATTTATATCATAGTTACTAGATACTTTTTGACACCGACACCATGTTATATTAAAAAAAAGGGAAACGTCTTTGACACTTTGCGAACGCCATACTTGTGTGATTAGTATATTTTTCCAACACTTGTATGATACTTCCTTTAACTCACAGGAAACTTATTTGACAGAGTTTTCTTGTTGACAAGTTTTTTTAAAAAATATTTAGAAATTAATTACCGTTAATAGGAGAAAAATGTTGAAGAACAAGTTATAAATAAGATTCTTGGGAAAAGTTGCTTATATTGGTTAGAGATATAGGGCTTTTATTAAAAAAAACTTTTGAATTTAAAAAAATGTATAAAAATATATGTATGTATGTATATAAGATAAAGAATTATATTTAAATAAGATCTACATTGAAAATTGTGTCTGTGTTTTTCAAGTTACATGAATGTTTTTGGCTCCATAATACTTAGTTCTTGCAAATTTTTATCAAAATGTCTAAATTAGCTTTAATGCTTTGCTGTTGTTTTAATTTAATGCATATCAAATTGAGGATATTATGCACATGCATTACAAGCACACATATATGGACACATATACATGTTTCCCATGTTTTTTCAAGACTATGCATCCTATATAGTGTCATGTCATCATGCTTTCATGTGCCATTCTAGTAAGCCTGATGTATATACTGCATTGTATTTGTTATTTATATATGCATTCTAGTGTCCTATCACTGTGTCTTTGTGTCCTACTTTTTGAGTTGCCTTGTTGCTTGTCGGTATCCATGTTGTGTCCATGTCCTATGTCAGTGTCCATGCTTCTTAGGATCCAACTCTCTCCGGCAATCAGATAACCACTTCATATGTTTATTCTCTCATTTTTCCTTTGTAGCTTTAATTAAATCACATGATGCTGGGACATGTTCCTTCGGCCCATCTTTCATTGTGTCCAATCCAATGGGTTCAGCATAACATATAATTCATTTCAAAACTAATCTCCTCTTTGAGATTGAAGAATAATGTTCTGGTAATAGCTGATATGCAAATGTGACATGTTAAGCCACTTTTCACATTTTCGGTAACTTCTAAGATTCGTTTCCTAGTTCCTAGTGTTTTACTTTTCTATATTGTTTTATCTGGGTACACCTTTGGTAGAATGAATCATGTTCAGCTTGATATATAGCAACTGTGCCATCCTATATCTGAAGTCTGAACTACCTAATTATATGTTCCTTTTATTTCTTATTTATACTTGGTGTTATTCTTTTGATTGTTGTTCTCTGAACCCCAAAACATTGCACATCTTGCAATTTTAATATAATCTGCTAATGGGCATGTTATTGAGTTTAGGCAGTTGCATTCTGATTCAAGGTGAATTTGATCTAACAGATGGGGCCATTCTTTTGTATTGTGTTGTTCTTGCAGTTTGGGCTGATGCAGATACATGGTTTGAAAGGCAGCAGCAGGAAGAGGAGATGAAGCGTCTACAGGCAGAGAACCAAGCTGCCATGCAAGCAGCAGAGGAGCTGCATCGCAAGAAACTAGCTGACGAACGTGAAGGGGAGAGGGATGAAGAAGAAACAGCACAACCCAATGGTGGTGTCGATCCTATGGCTGTCGCTGAAGCTGAGGCCCTAAGACAGAACGCATGATGACCCCATCCCTACTACCTGAAGCGAAGTTTCCCTAAAACAGATCGCTATCGTTTTTGAGAGAGAATATGTGGTGTAAATGTGATGGACTACATATTCTACCTGTATTTTGGGAAATGTAAAACGGTACTTGGTGCTCAACTGTTGTAGCTCAACTTCGTTTTAAGTTTTTGTCTATTTCATCGTCTCTTCGCTGACCTGCTTGTTAGTGTTTTTCTGACTGTCGTTGGTCACTTGGCACCAACATTACTTGTTGAATTCCTGACTATTAACATTTATATCAAATTTATAGTCTCTGTTCAGACATAAAAGACACTGCATCCCCAATTAGGGGTAATATCTTTACTCATGACAAAGAAATTGCATGTCTTACAACCAATCTTGCAAAAGTTATACTTATATGCTCTAACTCTCTCTTAAATTGGTGCATGCATGTTACAATTATTTTCGATACAGAACATTAATAAAGATATCATCAAGCTGAGAACTGACAACTGGATGTGATATAGAATTGATTATCTAATGTCATATCACTATGTCTCTAATAAAGCGAGTCTATTTTAATATGTTTTACCCTATCATGAAAAACAAGATTATTAGTAAGAGTTTGATTGTCATAACGCATCATCATGGGCTTGTGATAACGTTTATTTTATGAGTAGGAGATTGAATCCACATTATACTCACAAATTGTATTAACTAGATCAAGCAATAATATTTAGTTTCTTACTCCATCGTCAACAAAAATCATCGTCAACAAAAGTACAATAACTAGTAGTAGAGTAATGATAAAGAGTTCGCCAATCAATCAACATCAAAACAATCCACCATATCCAAATATGAAGAAGGGCAAACAAACACTTACTAGGATCGTTTAAAATACCTTAAGATACGACAAACAATATTCAAGTTGATATGAACTCTGCATATACGGGCTTAACACTTTGATAACAAAAGTAAAATCAGATCGAGTAACAGTCTAAGTAAGTCAATTTACCAATCAACCGCTGATGTTATCTAGGATCAGTAAGAAATTCCCCTAGATGTTGATTGAAACGAGTAATAGGATTCAATGAGAGTCAATAGGTTTATATCCTGTTACTTTTCTTTGTTACTTTTCTTTCTCCTGGCAAATCAGTAAGACATTTTTGTTCGAAGACAAAGACCTTTCTTGGACCAAGCAAACTCAATCCTCAGACCAAAGTCCTTTAAATGAAAGTGAAAACTTAAATAGACTTTCATTGAAAAATACATCAATCGCTAGTGACAACAATATTATTAATATATTGTAAAAATAATAACGTCAACATAAGCAAACTCAATCCTTATGATTATCATGACAGAAAGCACTTTTAGAATCTAACTAATATGAAGAAAAATTATTCACAAAATCAACTAATAAATAATCTTGATAACGCAAGTGATACCAATGAGAAAGTCTCGAAATAATCTACGCCATAAGTTTGTGTATAACCATTAGTGTAACCGCACTTTCAAGCGCTCAATCTGCCCATCAGAGAGAAATTTGATAGTATATATATCCACCAAGAACCAACATCATGTTAAGTTACATTTGCATTTATATGGGGATGATTTCAAGACAATGATTCCAAGTTAGGAATAAATAACAAAAATGAAATAAGATTCAAAGTCCCTATAAAACATAAGACCTGAAAAATCAAAAATCATATCTCAATCACAGTTTATAACATCTATAAATTGATGATGGAATAAGGGCAAGTACTCCTGCAAGCTTGATTTCAAGATAATCTCTTAACTGAGAAATCAGATTTTTCAAGAACATAGAAAGAAGGAACAAAAATAGCCAAGTTACAGGAAACTCAAAAATCAGCTCTCCATCAGTTCATGACTCTTATCAGATGTGAATAAATTACAATCCTCTGTTCTTCAATTAGAAGGGACATATGAAAGTACATTATTGCTACAATCAGCTTGTAATCACAGGTGTCATTAGACTAAATTTGTATAGGGAAATTACCAATGTACAACAATACAATGGGAGTGACGCGCTTCTTCTGTGGCAAGAAACACCATTCAGACTAGTAGAATTCAACACTTTGAGAGATCAAAATTTCTTCAAGAATAAAATCTTCCATTTTTCACTAGAAGGAAATCATCAAGCATGCCAATGTTGTCCAAAAGATCAAAAATGAAACAATAAATGGGTTTTCTTGATGCAGGACTAGAGTTTGGTAACCGTGGTTATGCATCTGGAGGTGGCATAACACAGATGTCACCGTTGAAGTATATGCGCCTAGGAAAGGCCCATCCCTTCTGGAAGGTGAAGGTCGATAGGTCCTTCCGGAAGTGGAGTTCCGACTGTACATTTCCATAAGGACCCGCCGCCATGAGCAAGTCATTGTAGAATTTGATTCCCCATAGCATCGCTGTATCATCTGACAAAGCCAATTTCATGTGTTAACGACAATAAGATTATGTATGATTTCAACATAGGATCTCCCAATTGCTCAACAAGATCACAAATGTGGTAGATTAAGAAAATGTTGAAACCAATCAACTTTAATTGTACTGGATTTTCTTGGCATTGAAATGCGTGTGGGATAAAATAATTTTTTTAAAATATGATTCTTCAAAAAAAAAAAAATTTAAAGTTTCAATGTGATTTTGATTTGTAAAAGGGCATGTACTGAAAAAGATGATGAGATCTACCATTTACTAGTTATTTAATTTAATTCAAATATTCATGTTATGTCATCGTTAAATTTCTCTTTAATAACTTTTCTAAACTTCAATACCCAATGACATTTTGTCATTAAGTCACGAAAAGCATTATTATTTGTTTTCCAAAATGCTCCTTTCTTTGCAACAACCTTTAAAATGATAGAATATTCCGTAGTTTCATGGGCATAACCTTGTCTACAGTATCTTCCAAAATTCTGAAGCTATATATAGTAAAGATAAAGATGATGAATTGTATCAGGCAAAACAACCTGACTCTAATTTTCCTCATAGCCTCCAGAGATCGTAGCGACCATATATTTTTTGAACCAGCTCAAGTTAACACCGAGTCTGATACAGTGTATGTTACTTCATTGTGATCTGATAGTTGCTGGTGATGTTTAGGATGCATCTGTTTTTGGTTTCAATCAGACTGAAAGTAGGTAAGCCTTTCATGTATGACATAATTTTTGTAGAGTTTTCTAACCTACATTTAAAACACTGGTCAAATTCTTGATTCTTTTCCCCTTTTAGAACCATGCTAAACCAAAAATCACAATGAAATCATATAAAAGAAAGAGAAAAGGAAGCAAGCTAAGATTGAGGCGACGTACTGATGGTTGAGTACGGGGTTAGCGACTTGTAATTGAAACTAAATATTTGAGTGAGATTGTCAAATTAGGGTGCTGAATGACCAAGTTCCACTGGGTGTAGTTCATCCGGTAATTGAAATTTGTCATTGTGACCTTGACCCGCCAATATTCCTTGTAGTTGAGTTTAACATGCCAGTGAACTCTAATAGGGCACATACGGGAAGTACATTGCACCAATGGAGTGAAGCTGCTTTTACCAGGGCCATTAATAGCAGAAGCTAAGGTGAATCTCCCCTGCCAATAGAGGAAAACCACATCAAATCTCAACTTCAATAAAATATCAAGATAATGTAATCAAATATGACAATTCAAACTTACTCCACGCAACTTCCAGGTTGTGTTATATTATTTTGGCAACCACAAGCGCAAGTTGGGCAGTTGACGATTGTGTCATTGTAAAAAGATGAAAGTGAAACACAGCATGTGGGAGTCTTCTGAGCGAGAAATTGCGAGTATGTGCAGGTAACATTCCATGTCACTGTGACAAGATAGAGAAATTTTTTTAGCTTTTGACTAGACAGAATTTAAAGACCCAATTGAATTGTCAAAATCAAAATGTTACAATGAACTAGCAATAACAATGGAACTACTAACTGCATCTTATTTCACTTTGCTCAACTAAGAATCTTTTTAAACATTCGAGAGGTTTTACCATCCACGTAAACCCGCATAGTCTTGTGATCGTCAACCTCTACTAGGATGTGAAAACATGCAACAGTCTGAATTAAATTTGATGTCTCTGTATTTCCCTCCATCTACATAATAATGTTGTAGATTTCTTTCTGTATGTGTAAGAGCAGTTGACACTACTGCTCACTCTCTTTCTGATCCACATACAAAAAGGGTGAAGAAAACATCATGTCCGTAGGATTATCGGCCACTACATGATTGGATTTGCTTGATGTTATCTGATTGGCTTATCGGAATCCATTTGTAGTTTACATATGGGCTCTTAGCTTCGTTGAGCTTTGGTCTTAGTTGAATCAACCATGCAGAATTTGTGTAATGATGAGTGCCACATAATGTAAAATTAGAAAGACCAAATGACCAATGTAAATTAAAGCCAAGCTCCTCCAAAGAAACATCTTATAAGATATCATCAGAAAAGGTTCAATAAATAACTTACACAGAGCTTGGGTTGTTCTCCTTCCATCCTGCGCAATGAACTTGCTAGGTTTCACAATCTTAGCAACGCCGCATGTATATCCGAACAGCCCATGTCCAATCGAGGGTCCATCCGGGCGCTTGGATATGACGATACTGTTGGTAATTGAAGATTGTGACAACAGCCTAAAAGGGCACATCCTTCAATAAATATACCAATAAATTTATGGGCACATCTTTCAGAACATATTAATGAAAGTTTGATGCCATATATAAATGACTAGTTTTGCTCATTTCCCCTCTTTCTTGCAAATATCAGTAAGTACTTGGTAGTCTGGATATTATGTGATTTGTAATCAATAAATATTTGTGAGAAACAGTTCTTAACAATCTCGTGATGCTTCATACTTACAACATAACCATCTGCAGTCCATTGCAAAATATCTCACTTGATTGTTATATTTCCGTTAGGGTCAAGTGAATCATAGGCTTCTGCACAAGTACAACAAAAATTCATGCATTAGAACTAGAGCTTTCATTCTTAAATCAGATGCAAAAAGATCTCAATAGCAGTTAACAGCGAACTTGGGTTTGCATCTCAAGATTCCACAAAACGTTTGCACAATGTTAAACTCTAATAATTTGGAGAATAGGAAATTTCTCTATGTATCATTCACCAAGGGATTACATCTATATATATACAAGTGGAGAGTGAAATAAGAAAAGTATACATTTCTAAATATAATGTATCACATGTCTATATGAAAGGATACATGTCTAGATATAATGTATCACATGTCTATATACATGTCTAGATACAATGTATCACATGTTGGATAAGGGTATCTAAAACACCCCCTCAAACTCACGGTGGATCAAACATCGAGAGTTTGAACAAAATCTCGCGAACTGAGTTGAGGTCTGTGCCTTGGTGAATAATCAGTCAACTGAGTTCCGAAAAAAACATAAATAAGAGTGATCCTGCCTTTTACATATTCCTGAAAAGTAATATAACAGTCGATCTCAATATGTTTAGTGAGGTGATGAAAGACAGGTTTGGAGGCGATAGCAACGACACTCTTGTTGTCACAATGCACGAGAATAGAAGTAACCACAGAGACACCAATATCGCACAGGAGGTCACGTAACCACCGAAGCTCTAAAGTTGTACCAGCCATATCACGATATTCGGCCTCGGTGCTGAACTGAGACACAACATCCTGACGTTTGCTACACCAAAAAATGAAAAAGGAACCCAGAATAATGCAGAAGTCTGTGGTGGAGCGGCGTGTGTCCGGATCATCGGCCCATCCAGCATCAAAATAAGCTCGTAGAGAAAGAGACGAATTAGAATTGTATAACAATGATCGAGAGATGGTGCTTCGGAGATAACGAAGCACACGAAATAATGCCGCATAATGAACTGATGTGAGAGCACTGACAAACTAACTGAAGACATGAACATCCTGAGAAATATCTGGTCGAATAGCAGAAAGCTATATAAGAGATCCCACCAGTTCTCGGTATCGTGTAGGTTGCGATAATGGAGTACCATCATCGCGTCTGAGTTTGAGATGAAGCTCCATAGATGTGAAAATAAGAGAGGATGTAGGAGTAGCAGGATCACTCAGGGTGGCACGCTCAAGAAGATCAACAATGTACTTCTGTTGAGATACAAGATAGCCACGAGAGGAGTAGGCAACCTCAATACTAAGAAAATAGCGGAGAAAACTCAAATCTTTCATTTCAAAATCAGATTGAAGATGCCGCTTCAAAGATGCAATAACGACAGGATCACTTCCGGTAATAACCATGTCATCAACATATAAGATGAGAAACACAATACAATGGAGAGTGGAGCGCCGAAATATTGCATAATCAATCATGCTTTGTGTGTAACCAGCATATAAGAGAGACTGTCGAAAGCGCTCATACCAAGCGCGGGGCGCCTGTTTTAGACTATAAAAAGCTCGTTGAAGTTTGCATACATGTCCAGGAGGAGCAGAAACACCAAGAGGAGACTGCATATAAACAATCTTAGAGAGATCACCATTTAGAAAGGTGTTTTTAACTTCCATCTGATAGAGTGGCCACCGTTGAGCAGCAGCAAGCGCAATAAGAGCGCGAATAGATGTTATTTTGGTCACAGGAGCAATTGTCTCCTCATAGTCAATACCATGCTCCTGTGTGAATCCCCTAGCAACGAGACGAGCCTTGTACCGTTCAAGAGAACCATCAAATTTGGTCTTGATTTTATATATCTATTTGCAGCTTATAGGATTTGTGCCAGGTGGCATGGAACAAGATCCAAGTATGGGCGCGTTAGAACGCTACCAGTTCCTCATTCATTGCGGAGATTTGACAGCCTCAGAGTCTGACTTAGGTTCCTGTAGAGAGTTAATAGCAAAGATAAATATATGATAGCTGAAGTGCAATACCGAGCACGAGGGTGACGGCTGCGTGGAGGATTTCTACGAGGAAGAGGTTGATCACCCGGTGAAGTTGGAGCAGACAGAAGCGGCATATCAGTAGTAGTATCATTCATAGATGAAAAAAAAACTCAGTGAGTTGTAGAATTGGTGAGATAGACGGACATGGAATCTGCCGGTAGACAGACATTGATCTCTTTGCTTCTGGAACTCGAGATCAAAGACGGACATGGAATCTGGAATGAGAACATCCATGGTCTACTGTTCCTCTCAATATTCAAAAAGTAGAGAGTAGAAGTCCTGAATTGAGCGATCCTCCTGCTTGGCCTCCTGAAGAGCCAACATAATTGATACTCCCGAGCAGCACTGATCTATATGAATATACGACTTAGGGCTAACCACTGCTATCTGGATGAGGTTGAACGCTGATAAACAAATGAATGGGAATGAAGACCGATCGCATTATATATGCCGTTCATTAGTGCGAACCCACTGATCCTGAGTAACCGCTGATGTGGTGTGAGATTGAGAGCTCGATGCAGAAGCGTACGATGATTGAGTGGCAGTTGACGGGCATTTTAAGATGCCATGAACATAACTCCAAACTCCAAAAGCACGAAGATATATTGCACTGTGAAAGCCCATGCAGTGTAATTCTCATCATTTTGGAGTTGAAAATCTAGAACAGGGAAATTGAATAACCCTTTCTTATCCATGAGAAAAACCTGATAAAAAATAAAAGTTTAATAAAACTCAAAGAAGGGCTAAATAGAACCCAAGTGGGTTAATATAGATCCAAAAAGGATAAATCAAAGTCCAAAGGCTAAAACCAAAAAGGATTAAACTGGAACCCAAAAGGGTTAAAATACATCCAAAAAGAATAAAAATTAAAGCCCAAAGGCTAACCCAAAAAGGGTTAAACTGGACCCCAAGAAGGTTAAAATAGATCTAAAAAGGATAAAAATTAAAGCTCAAAGGCTAAACCCAAAAAGGGTTAAAGTAGAACCCAAGAGAGCTCTGATACCATGATAATTTGGAGAAGAGAAAATTTCTCTATACACTATTCACCAAGGGATTACATACACACACACACACACACACAAGTGAAAAGTGAAATAAGAAAAGTATACATGTCTACATACAATGTATCACATGTTTATATGAAAGTAAACATATCTAGATACAATGTATCACATGTCAACATACATGTTTAGATACAATGTATCGCATGTTGGATAAGGGTATTTAACAGACTCCATGCCATTAATTTTTAACAATTGCAATTTGCAAGAGGAAGAGCTGACATGAGACATATCTGCCAAATTGGAAATTATAAGTTTCAACAGTAGGAATTTTTGTCCTTGGTCAGAAAGGTGCTTGAAGCTATGGGGTACAATGCATATATCTTTCGAACTCATTGATGGGTGCATTTGTGTTTGATGAGACTAATATCTCCTGTGCCAGGAATTATTGTTGTCTTAATTGAATTCTTTTCGCTCTTCCAAAATCACGTTATCTTCATCGTAATTATTTCAAAATCGTCAACAAATGCAAAGCTGAACTCTGAATCTCTCAGACCGAATCGTTCTCACACAATTATCTCCATTTTACTCAATTGGTAATTGAAGCACATCCCTCACTTCTCTCACTAAAAAAGGCAAACAATGACAATTTTAGAATTCAATGCTGCAAAGCAACAAATTCAAATAATCAAGCTACAGAGGCATCGACAATTTTCTTTTAAAATTCATTGTTATTTCTCAATCCAGAAAAAGCAACATGCAATTTTCATATCCAAAGGGAAAACCATTAGCTCTGAATTTATATAATGATCACCAAATTCCTGCTAAAAAATCAATCTCATTAGCAAGTCCTTCAATGGAAATTACACAAAAAGATATAAAGCAAAAAAAAAAAATTTTTTTTGGAAAGTTATTGCTGCACAACTGATAAAAGAAATTTATCAGACCCACGTAAGAACTGGAAACATTATTCTTTCTTTTTTCCACAAATTAGTACCCCAATTTTACAATGAAATGCAAAGTAAAGTAATTGCAAGTACAGAGAGTGCCAACTTTTAAAACCAATTCCAGCACCAAAAAACTCATGCAACCCAAAATTGCCAAATTCAAGCACTTATGTGCACAATCAATGGGTTCCTGCAAAAACCCACTTCCAAAACAAGCAATTTAAAGAACCATATCAAAAAAACTGAAATCTTGGGAAGATTGCAAACAGATGTGCAAAGAAAATCAAAGTTACATGTACAAGTTCTGTACTGAGAGTACTCACCTGTTACTTTAAAACTGGAGCAAAAAACAAACAGCAGAATGAGAGTGGATAAATGTGTGTGCTCTGAAATTGATCTCAAGCTGATAAATGAACCCATCCTAGCCCCCCCCCCCCAACCTCTCTCTCTCTCTCTCTCTCTCTCTCTCTCTCTCTCTCTCTCGCTGTGTGTGTGTGTGTTTGTATGAAAGAATGGAGGTTGGAGTTTTTGGATGAAGGAAGAAGAGTAAAGAGAGCAGCTCTTTCCCTTGTTGCCTCCTTCGATTCACAAGTGTCCAAAAGAGACGAGTTCGGCACAATATTTTAGGGGTAAGATGGAAATTTAAAGGAACGGATATTGCCACCCTGCAAACTGATTCAGGCATTCACGTGTCAGGAGAGCATCGGCTCGATCAAACCGATCCACCGAATCGAACCGGATTGAACTGATTTGTTCGGTGGAGTTTGAGAAGGAGTTCGATTTTTTGGTTTCCAAAATTTTGAAAATCAAGATCTCTCTCACTCAATATCTCTCTCTGAACTGATCCCTCAATCTCACTCCCACTCAATCTCTCTTCTTCTGTCCCTATCAATCTCTCTGAATGAAGCCCTGCTCCGATCTCTGACCGAAGCCCTGCCTGCTCCGTTGAGATCCTGTTTAATTTAAGAGAGATCGAAGTCCTCCTCGCGCTGCCGAAGCCCTCCGACCAAAGCATTGCCTGCTCCATTGCGAAGACCTCTGATCGAAGCCCAGCTCCGTCGCGACCGAAACCATGCTACGACCTCCACCAAAGCCCTGCTACGACCTCCGACAGATAACCCACCTCCGACCGAAGACCTGCTCCGAAACCCGCCTGCTCTGCCATCGAAGCGGTCGAGTGAGTCTTCTGCCTACTCCGCCATCGCGATCGAGCCTCAAGGAGTTCTCCCCCTCCACCTGCTGGCCTCCTCGACGCTCGCTGTCGCGACGGGGATTCTCCCCCTCCGCCTGCTCGCCTGCTCGACGCTCGATGAAACCAGTAAAGTCCGCTCCGCCTACCCCTGCTCTATCTCTACTTCGTCATCAACATTTGATCGGTGAAGTCCACCACCATCGAAGCACGCCTGCTCCGCTTTCTCAGAACCGATCGATGAACTTGAAACCGAACCGAAAATTTCAGGTTGATACGGTTCGTTTCAAAAGAGATTTGGTGTGGTTCGGTCCAATTTCTTTTTAAGAAAACTGGACCGAGCCGTCTAATGCACACCCCTGCTCACATGATAAAAGCACCCACCAAGAGCGTTAAAGGCACCCACCAAGAGTGTTAAAGGCACCCATCAAATTTTTAAAAAAGCTCAAATTATCTACTCCTCTCTCTCCCTCCGCCCGAACCACCGACGATCTCCTCCCTCCTCTCTCCTGGCCACACTCAGCCTTACCTCCCCCGACGCACTCAGCCTCGCATTCCCCCTCCCCCCACCACTGCACTCCCCCTCCTCGCCTTCGTTGCCCTCCCACCGCCCAGTGCCCCCTTCCCCTCCCCGCCTGCCTCCCCCTCCCCCCGGCCCCCTCTCCCCCCTCCCCTCCCTCCGCCCTTTTGTTCGGTCAAGTCGACCGAATAGAACAGATCTGTTCGACTTGAATTGACCAAACAGATACAGATCTATTCGGCCAGAGTGTTCGTCCAGACCGATCGCCTAACAAATTTGTATCCGTTCGACTAATTTGGCAGACCAGATCGTTCTGCTCGGTCAGACTTGGCCAAATAGAAAGTGGAGGAAGGGGCTGGAGGAGGAGGGGCGGCACAGAAGGAGGGGAGCACCAATGGTGGCTCATCACCGTTCGCCAGGAAAGAAAAAGGAGAAGGAAGAAGATAGGGCATTTTAGACTTTTCCACGAGGGTAGCTGTGTCCAAAAAGATAACTACACACTTGTAAATCGAGAACGAATATTGTCACCCAACAAATGAGAAAGACACCAAAAAAATATTTACAAATGTGTCATTATTTTTTTAACAATTTTACACTTGGTGAAATATACAAAATACCCTTCTTCTTCCTTCCTTCCTCGATCTCCCTCCTTCTCTGGCGACCCCCTCCCCGATGCTCGCCCCTCCTCTTCCCCCAGACATCCTCCTCCTCCTCTTCCCTCCCCCCGATCTCCCTCTCCTCGCCCTCCCCTCCACCCTTCCTTCCACTTCACCTGTCCTCCCCGCTCTCCTCAACCCCCTTCTCAGCCTCTCCTCCTCCCCCTCCCCTAAACTTCCTCTGACGCTCACCCGCCCGCCCTTTACCCCCGCCCCCGCCCGCCCCTCCTCCTTTCTCCAGATGTTCGGGGGGGGGGGGGGGGGGGGGGGGGAGAGATCGAGGGGGTCATCTGCGCGGGGGGAGGCTTGGGAGGAGGGGGAGGGAGTTTCCTGACGAGGGGGAAGGCCAAGGGGAGGAGGGGGTTCGCCAGTTCGCTGGCGAGTGGAGAGGAGAGGGGGAAGGTCGAGGAGGGAGCCGGTTCGCCAGCGAGGAGGAGGTCGGTGGTTGCTGGCATGGAAGGGAGAGGAGGAGGAGGAGAAGGGAACATTTTGGCTATTTTTGAATTTTTTGGAGATACTTTTATCAAATTTGGGGGTGAATGCCTTCCTCATTTTTTGGGTAGCAATATCCGCTTCCTTGTAAGTCTTTGATGGATGCCTTAATCAATTAGGTGGGTGCTAATGTCTGTTCCCTAAATTTAAGAGCAAGTATTAGTTTGGATTTGTGAATCTTTTCTCTTTGCTCTTATCTCTAAATCTTCATCCTCCTTATATTTACAGGAGTGACACTATGCTCTTTTTAAATAATTAATTAATTAATATTTTCATTTGAAGAACTAGAAACTTCTGAATGTGAATTCAAGGGGGAGGAGGGGAGCCATGCACTAGTTCATAAATTCTGATGGTTATCATATTAACAAACACCAGTGTTGTGAGAGACAACATGGATACAGCTAATAAGGTTCAGCGTGTGGACGCAGCCACAAGAAAGAGGAGTCTAGAGGGAAAAAAAGAAAGAAACTACTCTCTTCTCACATAATTTTATGAGTGAAGCACTGATTAACTTCTCCTAATTTTGAACTTGATATCTCTTTGAATTTAATCTAATTTTACTTCTTGTTTGAATCTGTGCGTTCGGCCATGAAACTAGAAAGAAATCATGAACCAAATGAGCATTATTGATCATCGAAAAAAGGAATTAATAAGACTGACATTTTTTTCTTTTTTCTTTTTTCTTTTCTCAATTAAAGAAAATAATTATGTAACATTTTACAAAAAGTTATATGATACACCAATATCCTCTTTGTCCGAAAACTATCGTGCCACCTGTTACTACTATTTTTCCGGCAAAATTTAAATGGTAGTGTAACTTTAATCCTCATGTTCAATTTAAATTTCTTTTTTTTTTTTCCTTTCTAGAGGTGATGTTCAATTTATTAATTGGCAAGAAAAACGTAATATAGGATGAATAAAAAAAATCTTAGTTTACTAAAAAATTAGAAAGAGTTTATAGAGCTTTTTATCATATTTTTAGAAAAAACTAAAATCTCATTTCTCATTGTCGATGTTTGTTTGGAACCGAAAATGGAAAATGAAAAATCCTTTTTCCTTTTCCCTTTTTTTACACCTCCTTTTTACATAACTATTTTCTCGCTTTTAGAGTGCTATAGATAATTTTGTGATCGTGTAAATCTCATTTGTAATAAATTATAGTTCAAAACAGTTATTTTTGTGGTCATGTAAATCTCACCCTGCAGTCTAATATTACAGTCTAAAAAAACTTCATAATTAATATTTATTTTAATATTATTTATGATCAACTTTGAGTCAGCTTTACCACTTCCACCTCTACATTACTAATCAAATACCGAAAAACATACATACGAACAATTTAGAAGGTGAAACACCGGAGTTAATTTCCGCTGTCATCATTTGTTCTCCAGAGAGCCACCAGTTTCGAGAATTGAAGATTCCTTTTATAGTCTCATAGCTTCCCTTCCCTCAGCTCCGGGTGCCTGGACATACAGAAAACAATTGGATCGATTCGTGAGAAACGAGCTTCCATCTTATAATAAATGGCTTCAGAAGAACTGGAGATAGTTGATACCTTCAAATGTAATCGAGAACGAGAAGCTTTTCTCCAGACATTGATCAGATCACTGCCACAGAGGGTGGATAAGGGAAAAGGATCAGAGACTGCAGCTTCTGTTATTTTCATTCTGCTTGTTCATTTCACAAAAGATGAGAAGGGAAAGTTCTTACTTTAATAGATGAAAAAAAATGAAATTACAAAAGATTAAGTTAGCATGGTCTTTGCCACATCAGCTTCGCAACTCATTCATGTGGTCTGAATCAGGATATTGAAATGCTATCCTCACTTCTCTACAAAATTACCCATGTTATATTAGTTTAAACATATGCACACCACACTAAATCTGCAGCAGTTTTCATACCATTTTGCATTTAACGTTTCAATTATATCAAAAAGTACCTATAGTTGGTCCACTTATGTACAACACACTGTTCTTGATAAACAGACAGCATATGATGAACGATATTCATATCCAGCCCAACCATGTTAACCGTACTTGTGAAATGTGTAAACACACATACACACACAAATTCAACATGTGTCTACATAATCATACAATATGTGACGAAAAATAAGAATCCAATCCAACCATATCTGCCATACTTTTGAAATGTGGTAACATTTCCGCAACTCCCGCTTAGGGGCTTTTGTGTCTGGGTGCGAGCGGAAAGGAGGGAAGGAGAGATGGGAAAGAGAGATGAGGAGTCACTTAGATGGGCAGGGTGAAGGAGGGTGTCCAGGTATGGGAAAGAAAAGATGTGTAACTACATTTCTGTCTTTTTTTTCTTTTTTTTTTGTCTTTCAACATGCATATTAGGAGCCACATATGGCATCATGCCGATGTAAATGATTTGTTAAGCTGACATGACAAAAACTGAGTGCTAATTTAGAAACAGAACTCCTGAGCCCCTATATTCTGACGTTTTGTTTTAGTCTGTTAAAATGAGAACTTTTCCTATCCCACAACATGAAGCCAAAAGGGAGGTAAGACTGCATGTTTACTTGCCTCTTTGACAGAAAAGGCAGGCTGCTATCTCCCAGCAGTTCCTTCTTGAAATTCTTCTCATAATTCTGAAGGCCAAGGTCTGCCAGCATGCGTCTTGTTCGAGAATATGACAAACCCTCAGCTTGGTGGCTCACCAAACTCCTCTTGAAACTGCAAAACCAAGGAGAAACTTATTTCTTAATAAAAGATTAAATTAACATTTCCTTTAAAAAAATTCAAACTTCTGACAATCTTTACTCTTTGCTCTTATATTCAAACCTTCATTTTTCCTTAATTTGTCAGGAATGACGAAATGCTCGTTTTAATAAATTATATTATTAATTTGAAGAATTAGAAACTTCTGAACGTGAATTTTAAGGGGGCAGAGGGGAGCCATGCAGATGCACAAGTTTAGGATCAGTGTTCTTACTTGTGATGTTAACATACTAAACAAACACCAGTGATGTGATTGTGAGGGACAGCATGGATACAGCTCTAAGGGCACATTGGTTCGGTGTATGGCTGCGTTTTGTTTGCATGCAGCCAGAAGAGGAGCCTAGAAGGAAAGAAAGGAACTACTCATTCTCACATAATTTCATACTGGGGACCCTCAGAGGTTTCTTTCTAAAGCTAGTTTGGCAATGGTGTTTTCTTTCTCACATAATTTGTCTTGTCTTGTGCACTGCAGGGATGCTGAAAAGACATGGACTTTGCATCCCTTTTTTTTTTTCACTTTTCTATCCCAAGAACTTCCTTGTCTGTCGTGGTATTTCATCTGTATGTATGGCCTGGTTTGCTTAGCTTAAGAGAAATCCGAGTTCGGACGTGGCATGGCCTTTCCACCAATCCTAGGGATGCATCTTTCTACCTACATTATTAATATTACTCCACGGTGGTCTCTCTCTGCGCTCTATCGGCGACCCACTTCTTTGATGCTCATTAAGAGGTCGAAGACTGCCCTGTGACTTATTGTCTGGTGTGGTGTCGCACCAATTGATTCACGTGCTGACCAATCTTATTCATGTTCTTTTTATTTAACGAGTTCCTTCGATGATCTAGTGGTTGTAGTTGCAATTCTTTGTCGTTCGATCAAGTCATCCTTTGAATCAGAACACTCAGATCTTATGGAATCCTATATTTATACTTGACGATGGTGATGCTCTTTATTTGTCGCAACAACTTTCAACAGATTCTGACTAAGTTGCACAAGTAGGACCTCATTGCATTATTGTCTTCCCGTCTCTCATTTTTATGCATGATTGAATGAAACAGGATCTTGTGATTATGGGCAAAAAGTTGTTCTCACTGGAGAAATTGGAAAAGCATGAACTGGAACGAGCATCTCAACCGCCACTTTCACTTGAACTGGCATTTGCTTTCAAAGCTGGTACTGCTACATTATTTTAAGCCTACAAAGAGGGCGTTGACGAGGGTTGCTATTGTGAGTAAGTCATCACTCAATACATTCTTATGCCTCTTTTAGATATTGAATATGCTTCCGTCTTTCGGAATGGCGCATTGATAGGGGGCATATTCTTCTCTCGTCTTTCTCTTGACGTCGAGAATTGTCGGATGTGTCCGGGTTGATCATAGGTTTGGCTTGCTTCTCCCCCACCCAGCAAACTTCAGCATCAAAGCCAGTGTGCTCCCGTGCGCCCACTCCGCTCCTTCGACTGATTGTTGCATCGGATCTTAGGTTCTCTGTTGCACTTCCCAATTGGGTTCTTTTCGTTTTTCTTTTGCGGTACTTGTACGCTATCAGTCATTGAGAGCGGATTTCTCCCTTAACTCTCTCAATTTCTTTGTTCAAGTATGGAATTCTCTCCCAGAGCTTCAAAACTCACGACTCTATTAGAAAGAAAAATGATCAACTTTTACACGAATTTTCAAGTGGATGGGATCGGTTAAGGGTCCCAGTTGGAGATGGGATTGCACGTGGAATCTGAAAGGATCGCTTTCACCCCTCTAACATGGCTTTTCTGCATTGGAGTTTGGGATTGGTGAAGACTGCACTAGGTTCTCTGAATCAGGACAGTCGATTTGTTGGTAGTTGACCTCTCCTTCACAAGTGGGAGGGAGATATGTCCTTTTCTCAGGAAAATCTGAGCAAAGTCCCAATTTGGAACAAAATTGTATATGTTTTATTTCATCAAGCGAGACTCCAATCGAGGAGCAAAAGCCCTTTAGATGAACAATCCAATCCTACCAAGGAGGAGTATGAAACGCTAGTTTCTCTGGAAAGAAAAAGGGACCCAATTTCGAATTATGAGAAAAGCCTGTGTTTTGTTTTTTTTTTAAGACTTTCCCTTCTGAGCTAGATTTGTTAGCCTGTTTGACTCAATAACCTCATCTTCCCATCCACCTCGACAGTCAGGTCGAAGCAAAGCGTTTTCCTCCCTCTTCCAATCGGAAAACAATAACTTGCCAAGGGCTCCACTTGTATGCTGCCTTCCTTTCCTTCCCCCTTCTTTCCTTAACAGAAACTCTTGCTTCTGAAGAGCTGGTGTAATGGAGATCCGGAAATGGAAGATTCATAGAAGACGACTCGACCTTAGAAGATGTTGGAACTGCTTATGGCCTTCCGAAAGTTCAGTGAAAACAAGAAACACTCTAGATCTCTTGCCAATGGGATCCGATGATACTGCTCAGTTCTGAGACTTAAAAAACATACTTGATTTAGGAATTGCATTTTTACTTGGTTTATTCACTGGCCTTCCTCTTGCTAGTTGGCCTTGTTGCTTGCCCGCTCTCTCCGTGCCAGCTCTGAATTTTGTACCGGTGACATGGGAAAGAAGGGTATTTAGGCTTTGTGGAGGGAATTTTGTAAAATTGGGGGAGAACAGTAGAATTAGGGATTTGGATATGATCACGGATCATAACCTAGATCTTGACTTCACCGCCTGGTTCGATTCAATTCATGAGAATATGAGATCAAACCAAAACATAAATTTTCATTGAGAAATAAATTTAATTCAATTCATCATCATTTTCAGAAATCCAATACATGGCTATATATAGCACACATTACGTGCACCACACATGAAGTTATTGATAAACTCAAATCTACCCAAATCAAATTCAAATAACTCCTAATCTTGACTAAATCTATTAAATTTAAATTCAAATAAAATTTAAATCCTGCTAAATCTGGACCGTTTGATTCCCCATCATTCTCCCCGACTTAAAAATATTCATCCTCGATGAATGTAGTGGCATGTAAAAAATAAGCACAACTGGATCGAAAAACATCACACATCCTCAATCAGGCCAAGGTAGTGGTCAAAAAATCAGCATTGAAGCAACGTGGTTGAACCAAGATGGTGGAGGAGGAACTGACTTTCATTACAAACCGACTGTGAAAGATGATAGATCAAGCCAATCACAGGTAGCAGATAGAGACGAATTGTCCATGATAAATATTGAACAGACTGCACTTTGCACCATGAATAGACTGATCTGCTGTGATCCCGTCTCTTGTAAAAAAATATGCAATGAGTCATAAACGTCAGGTGATCTCAAGGGTATAACTGTCAACGATGCTTTAACTCTATGGTAGGCTCCACTGAAAGTTCTACAAGAGTCTCAATAAGAGACTGTTCCACTTCTAACTCTGATTCATTAACAATGTCTGGCTCTGGCTCATTAACAGCTTCTGACTCGACAAGAATTAGAGGCTCTGAATCTGTCTCAACATTTATTGACATACCTTCTATAATCTTATGAATTTCCTCTAGAGTCCCCCGAAATTCAGTAAAGAGAAGGTGCGGAGCATACCGAGTACAAAGTAAGTCTTGTAAGACAAACTAACATCGACAAAAATTATGAATGTCTTTTCACCGCCAATAAATTTCAACTAGCCTTATTTGGGCATAGCGACACTTCTGTTCAGATGTCAGAACAAAATAACTGAAAAAAACTTTAAAATTGCTTTCTCAGTTCTCATACCCATCATGATCATGAGAACCCCGAAAACACAGAATAACCACATACATATCCCATTTAACTTTCTTTTCATCACCATCAATATGTATATATCTATCACAAAAATAAAAGCCCATGGAGAAAATTCAGTGTATAAAGATCAGAAGTTATCTAAGAATCTCAACCACTCGAACTGGGTTCAAATAGGACTGGAAACATGGTCTGAAATGTTGATCTTCTGCTGTAGGAACAGAACCGACACAAAACACAGACTTGTAGAAGTCAAATCTGTTGTCCAACTGCTTTGAACTATTTCCAGTAGCCTCAGGACTCAGTCGGGGACTCAACACTTCAAACAGAGTTCAAAATGGACTCTGAATGGGTGAGAAACAGCCTATGGACTGTGATTGCGCTGCTGCAGATCTGAGTTGACTCAGCTGAGTTGACTCGGCTGAGTTGGCTCAGTCAACCAACTCTGGTCTGCCTTGATCTAGCCCGGTCTGTGTAACCCTCTGATTCCCGGTGTACGTATCACGGTATCGGTACGCGATACGACGTACAAAATTGATTTGATCTCTGTGGTGGTCCGATTGAGCCGATTTCAGTTTCAAAAATCATTTTCTAACATTTGAGATTTTTCAGGATTTTCTGAAATTTTTCTGTATTATGTTGGAAAATCTCTGTAGTCGGTGTCGACCGATACCGATAATCGGCTTTACGATTTTTTCTTCACAAACGGAGTCGTCTTTGAGAATCCGCTTTCACCTTGTGTCTTAGAATCATATTATCTACGTTAGGGTATTTTTGGGGATTTTTCTGAAGTTATTGAAATCCGGGCAAAACCGGTGTCGCCCAATATCGGCGATACCTTTCGGATTTTTAATTTGCAAACCGGATCGAATTTTGCAAACCATCTTCATCTTATGTCTCAGGATAATATTCTCTATTTTCTGTAATTTTTGGGCACCGTTCGGAGAGCTAGTCAATTTTGACCCTATTAAAATAATATTAAATTATGTTTTTACAATTCTTTTTCAAATCCTTCTTCTCCAAGCTTCCTTCTCCCACACGCCTCTTCCACCGCCCTTTTCAATCAAAACCCAACCGCCATAGGCTCTCTCTCTCTCCCTATAAAAAAAAAACACACACACACTCTCTCTCTCTCTCATATTTCCTCTCTCTCTCTCTCTCCACACTCTCTCTCTTCCCCTCCCCCACATAAAGGTTTGAAAGAGGTTGTCTGAAATTACCCTTTATCTGTTTTGGGGTTTTCGTAACCAGTTGGAGACATCTTGTTTTTACTTAGGGGAGAGGTTGTGACATTATTTTGGCATCTAACCTGCAAGCTAGGTCTAGCACCTGGTCAAATCCTATGGGTTATTGTCTGTGATCTCTGTTTCTTTCTTTCTGGCTCCTCTTCTTATCCGTCTTCTCCATGGAATATAATTCGAGTTTCTCTCCCTCTCTTCTCTTGCTCACCGTCGCCGGCAGCCAGATCTGCCGCCGGCGGGGCTACTTTGCCGCCGGCCAGCGTAAGGGGCGCGGCAGCAGAAGGTTGCCACTGCCGCTGCCTTTCTTTGTGGGTTCGGGTGTTCTTTGTGGGTTCGGGTTACACCCGAACCCACTAGCTGTATCGGGTTGGGTTGGATATAAACCCAACCCATAAACCCGTTAACTTAAGTTAATTGGGTTGTGGATCTGGACCCGACCCGTTATGGGCCCAAAACCCGCATTCAAACCCAATAAAGGTATATTTACAGAAAACCCCCTTGTACAATTCCGTAATTGCATTTAAATATTATTATTACATATTTAACCATTTTTGTTCTGATTAGTATTCGGGCGATATCGGGAGCATCCGGACTCCGATTCGGACGATTCTGGATCCGTTGCGATCGTGGGAAAGAGAGCTACAGGCCTATAACCAGTTTGTGAGTGTTTTTATTTTATAAATTTTTTTTGATTGAACTTAGTTTCTTTATTTAAATAAAACATGATTACCGGTAAATTCCCATTGATCATATTTACTACCCTGTAAACAATGGTAAAACATTGTAATAAACAGGAAAAGACGCTGAGTGTGACACTGGCCGTCTCTTAGGTCATGTACATGTACCACTGACATCCGGGCCACTATTCACCATAGTCTTGGACACTATTATAACATGTATAGGATCACCGTTACATGTATACTGATTCACAGATACGCTACAGCACTACACTGTCGCTAGACCGACATGCTAGACACCGTTCTTTTATGCACTGGTATCATTATTACACAGAGACTGTAATTCACTGGACATAGTAGAACGAGATACACGAACTACTGTTAGTACATATACTAGTGATACGCAAATATGTGACACAGATTATGGCGACACATATATGTTCCACTGATACACGGATATACCAAGCACGGACTATCTCATTTCATTTTATTGTTATCATCATACATATCATTATACACGGCATGTTTACATATTACGGTCACACATGCATATGTTCACTAGTCTTGTCATATGGATCACCATGTTTATTACATGTATTATTGTTTCATGTTCCGTATTCCTGTTATATGATTGTTACCTGTTACTGATATGGATATACTCGGTACTGGGCATGAGAGCTGTTGATATGCGATATGTGGAATCCCACATCTATTGTTCATGTTATATTGTTCCCGTTATATTGTTCCCGTTTTCGGGTATATTGTTCCCGTTATATTGTTCTATGCTATCAACAGAGCTCAGGTCCAGTTATCGTGTTACCCGTATTAGGTATTGTATTTGTTCTTGTTACATTGTATACTTGATATATCAGGACATATCAGATCATAAAGTTAACTGGGGTATGGGGGAGACTTGACGGCTGATTAGATCTTATCGGGTGATGTACTGGATCCATATTGTTCTCCCACTGCAGGGGATGGTAGTGCTACCTACCGATTGTATTGCTCCATGAGCTATTGTACTTGATTATTGTTCCCCTTAGCGGAGGGCTCTGGTCTTAGCAGCCAGGGGTTTGATAAAGGCCGTGATCTCAGGTATGCACGGGATACACTTACCCGATAAGAACTCCTCGACCATGGGTTTCCAATTAACATAATAAAACAGTATACACAATAGTGACGTCGGGAACACTTGTTATTTGGTCACTCTCTCGTTTGGATAATGGTACCCGTAGGCCATGTCGGATGGGTTCGACTGGAGTGCGGGCTCCAGTATGAACTGCCAGTGGTATGGGACACTGGAAGAGAGTGATAAAATACCAGGTGGTACTGATTGCTACTATTGTATCAATAACAAGACTTACCTGAGACATGTATCCTATTATTTAGTTGTACTTGTTACTATTCCTGATAATTGATCTGCTATCATGTTACATGTATCCCTTGTTCCTGTACCTGGTACATGTTACACTGTCTGTAGTGGCATACTACGCATGTTTTGCATTGCATATATTCTGTTTGCTGTATACCTTGCACACCTCATTATTGTATATGCACAATATAATATTATAGTTATACTGCATATGCTATCTGTATGTTTACCTCTATCACGTCACCACTAGCATGTTCAGTTCTATAACGTCACTACTCTGGATACTACTGTAGACAGGACTCGATAATAACATGCTATGTAGTGATGGTAATAAAAGATGACCTGTTTATAG
The DNA here is from genome assembly GCA_038442645.1 of Agave tequilana. Classification (NCBI taxonomy): domain Eukaryota; kingdom Viridiplantae; phylum Streptophyta; class Magnoliopsida; order Asparagales; family Asparagaceae; genus Agave; species Agave tequilana. Next base: position 12,905 of record JAVJIF010020003.1, on the reverse strand, counting down.
ATTTCTACTGCTTTCATGTTTATATATTTCTACTGCTTATGATATACTTATTATATGATATCACTAGTACACCATCATGTATATATTTTATTATCGTGCTTGTATTACTATAGTATATATTACTGCCTTCTTCATTTTACCACTCACTAGGTCGCTTTCTGACGACCCTGGGTTTGCGTGCCCAGATTGGAGATCCGCGTGCCGTAGTATACGAGAGTACCTTGAAGTCGCATAGGGGATTCCTCATCGAGACCCTTCATAGGTATCTAGGTAATTTATTTTATTTCTGTTATCTTATTTGTCCCTACTATTCATTTCTTGTATTCAGTTCTGTTATGATCTCTGACCTCTTTCTGCAGGTGTTCTTGCACTTATTTCATGCTGGACCTCATGTCTATATGGAGGTGATGTACTGTACTGAGGCTTAACGTACGCGTGAGCGTGTATTCACCTCGCGTATGTACATCGCCATAACGTCCCCGTACCTACGGGATTGGGGCGTTACAGTCTGGATCAAACCCGGCTGGGTCAAGCCCAGCCTGGTTCAAATGAACCAGGCTTGGCCTATTAAAAGGGAACGGGTCGGGTTCGGATTGCTGAACTATATCCGACCTAAATTGATAAATGGGTCCAACTTAAACCCGATTTGAATTAGGTTCAATTGAAATGGGTTTGAAATCTCAAACTGCAACCCAATTCAATAAAATCCACCCAATCTCTTCTTCTCCCGATCGGAACTTAGGGTTAGAAAACCTTGATGAAGGCGACGACGGATGCTGATGAAGGCGTCGGTCTTCGTGGGCAGAGACAACGCCAAGGTCAAATGCGACGGTGGTCTTCATAGGCGAATGAAACTGTTGTCGGCGAAGTTGGTGGTGATAAGGAAGATGAAGACGGCGAAGGCGGAGGGAGGAAACGACAGCGGCTGACGACGAAGGAGGAAGAATGCTGCTTGCTGTCGATGATGCTGGCGGCATGAGATCAAGCGGCGGTGGTGGATCTGAGGCGAGGGGAGATGAGATCGGGTGATGGTCTCCGATGTTGAGGGCGAAACGAGGATCTAGAGAGTGGTGACCGGTGGGTGTCATGGCGGTGAAGGAAAGTCAGAGGGGGAAAAGGCGTCGCTACGGCTTGGTCAAGGATCAATGGCGGTCGAGGAGGTCCAGCGAAGGCGTCCGATGGTGGTGTTGGGCGGAAGGAGCGGCAGATGGTGGAAACCCTAGATGGATTAGGGTTTTGACAGGCAGTAAAGGGAGGAAGATGAACAGTGTCACTTTTTTTTTATTTTTTTCTCTTTTTCTTTTGACATTCATTTTCTTTTGAAGTTTTTTGAAGTGAATTTTGTGAAAGGAGAAGAGTAGGAATTCGGCTCTGATACTAAATTGATGTGGGACAGAAGGGCTTTAGAATTTGTGGTGGAGATTTTGTGGAATTAGATATTTGAATATAATCACGGATCGCAACCCAGATCTCGGCTTCACCGCCTAGTTCAATTCAATCCATGAGAATATGAGATCAAATCAAAATACAAATTTTCATTGAAAAATAAATTTAATTCAATTCATCATCATTTTCAGAAATCTAATACATGGCTATATATAGACTACATTACGTGCACCACACGTACAATTATTGATAAACTTAAATCTACCCAAATCAAATCAAATAACTCCTAAATCTTCACCAAATCTACAAAATCTAAATTCAAAATAAAATTCTAAATCTTACTAAATCTGCACCGTTCGATTTTCCATCTACGGCTTGCTCGCCTTTCTTCCGAAGACTCTTACCACTCAACATAGTCCTCACGGTCGATCAAATGCATCTCGAAGAAGTATCCTCCTGTATTGAAGTATCTAATCTGATGTTTGAAAGTGTCTAATATGCTATATCTAGCAGCTCTAGCTGTTTGCAATGCATGTAAGGATTGGGGTGGCCTAAGGAGATGAAGAGCGAAACCTATTTCTTATTTCAAAAAAGGAAGCAGTTGGGCGATCACCAATTCAATTATTGTTTTACCGCTTTAATATGGGTCTTCCCATCAGGGATTCCTTATTAAGACAAGGAAAGAGACATAAAGTATGTAGTCCCGATTGTTGTAGTTATTAGTCAAAAGACATCATTGTCAGGCTAGGAAGTCCCCACATGGAAAGAAGAGTCATTAAGTAATCCTCATGGAGAAGGGAAGAACAACGCAACGATGATTGGAAGGAAAAAGCCATTCATTAAGCAAGCCCTTTCATGCTTAATTTGCATCGTGCTCAACAAGCACGACCCTCAATGCAATCTCGCATAAGAGAAAGAAAGAGACAGGATGATGAGGCCCATACGTCTGAGGAGAAGGTTGAGTTGGAGCGAACAAGCTCAATGAGGCCCTGTATTGGTCATTTTTTCAATTTTGTGTGCCTGTACCATACCTGATCCTCATATCCGTATCCATGCACCTGACCTCCCTCCCTTTCTCCTGTATGGGTAGTGACTAGCACATAATAATCTCCTTTCTTGTAACAAAAACATAGCATCGTTGACCAATATGAATCGTCTTGACAAAAACTGCACATAATCAATCAACAATCCTCTTCCCTCTCTCCTATATAGGTAGCAAATGACACGTAACATCGTCGACCATACGAATTTTCATGGAAAATAGTGCACTCTACGAGGAACTCAAAAGAACTATGTTATCCAAGAGAATATTTGAGTTTGAAGAACATGTGTTCCATCTTTTCTGCTACTCGTTACATTCTTTCTTGCACAATGCATACCTATAAAATAACAAGCGTGCGTTGGTCACACTTAGAGCATATCAAAATAGATTGAGAATATTTTCCATCAAATTGGATTAAAAACCTTTCCTACTAAAAGATGGAGGTACACAAAACTGTTTCTAAGCCATATATTTAAGCATTATGCTCTTCACAATCATGAAACTTGTAGTGTCTAGATGGGTAATTGAGGATATAAAACATCTTCAATTCATTTGAAACGTCTGGAATTCAACAATGTGTATTGCAGCAAGCAAATGGAGGATCTGGCCACAAAACTCCAAGTAGAAGTTTAAATTGCTTTTAGTCTCACCTAATAAATGTTTGCAGTTGAATTGACAATTAGTTACAAAATGTAAACAGGAATAACATTATTCAAAGAGTCAAGTAAGGTGCTTGGGGTAAACTTACAGTCCTGTCATTTTTTTTCACTATGAAAAGTAGAAACTAGAACTAAAAAGAATGGCCTCTTAAAGATGGAAAAAGCGAGCTTCCATCAAACAATTTGATTCTTCTACTGAAGTAAAAAGCGTCAGATACTACAAAAGCTGGGTTCATTTTCACAATCAATCGCTTAACCTAGGACAAAAAACAAACCAGATTAAGAAGGTTAAAATTTTGCTCCTCCTTATAGCTTTCATACCTTGATAACAACAAGCTAACCTATAGCAAAGAAAACTCTTGTTCCAACAACACGGGGACCCCGACTTCGGTACGAACAATCAGTGCTGCAGAACCAAAAGACGCCAACATGCTGCAACAATAATTTCTCAGTGAAGATCCAAGAACAATAAAGAATCACATTGAATAAGTAAGATTGAACTTACCGCTAACAAATTATCTTAATTGTAAATGTCCATCAAGAAGTCAACAGCATAGTAAACTTTATTGTTCAATTTTATCGACGAGTGAGTGTCAGCCTGTCATACACAGAGAACAGAACACCAAAATTAAATGTTCAATTTATTCTACACTGAATAGTGATAGTTGGAGGATGTGTAATGCGACGGGAGATTTGAGAATGAGAGTCAGGAAAGAGCAATACATAAATTTTTTGAAGTAAAATAATTTAACATTGCAGAAGTTTACATAATTGGAAGATATGCAGTATAAATTCGAGGCAAATGTGATCATATATAATTTTCGGGTAAATAGTGTGGTGGTTGCTAGCAGTGACTGACTTCTCAAGAACATTCAGTGAGCTAGAAATGTAGCAGATGGGTAATAACTAATAAGTAGGTGTATAACCTTCTAATCTATATATGCATTTTCAGAAGTTGGTGAAGCTTTCAGCACCACCTATGCCAAAACAAACTCACTAGAAGATACATACGTTTTCTTTTCCATTTATCTACATCTACAATTGCAACAAGTTCAACTTGTGCTTTCCCTACCAAAATTCAGCTTCTTATTTGAGGTAACAAAGTCTGTAAAATTTACATTTAATTTATGCAAATTCCTTTTAGCTTTTTGGGCAGTTTACTCATAATGACTAGGTGTATAGCTTTTAGCCCGTTATGACATCCATTTGAACCTTGATAAGGCCGACACAGACCGGAGCAATGGTCTGAAGCCCACTCGGCGGGTTGGGGTTTAGTGTTACCAAGCCCAAGGCATGAGGCATGCCAAAATTTAGGTCCTAAAATACTTAGGCGTGGGCTAAAGTCATAATACTTACAAGAAAAATAATGAAATTGGTAGACACAATGACCAAAAGAAAGATTAAAATAATTTGTTTGCTGGAAATTAAATGAATAGGTAGGAGATCCAAGGAGATTGAAAACAACGGGTATGGACTTACTTCAGTGTTTATTAGTGTTTATTCACCACAACTAGGGCTGTCCAAGAACAAAAAGGGGGATTCTTGGGAGCATATGGGTGAACTACTTCAGAGAATTCCAAAAGAGGAAAATTTATTTATTGAAGGAGACCTAAATGGTTATGTTGGTAAAGATAATAGTTGATATGAGTGCATGGAGATAGTGGATATGGGGTAAAAAAATGAAATGGGTTATATGATTTGGATTTTGTAGTATAATAATATGCTCTAATGATAGGAAATATTTGTCTCAAAAAGAAAGACATAGATTTGATTTGATTTTTTTTTTTTTTTTTTTTACTAGTGAGCTAAATAATAGTCATGTATAAATTCTATTTTCATTAGGATAATAGATAGGTTAGTATGCCAATATTTCAAAGCATAATAGTAGAGAAAATGGTTGAACTTGAAATGAAAGAACTTGGTGGTAATAGACATTTGCCATAGATAATTTGGTCTATAAACGTCTCAATGTTCAAATGATTGCACATGATCTGATAGGGTAAAGTGTTTTAAGGTGACTCCTTAATTTTGATCTTTCAACTCCACTTAAAGTGTAGTATTGTAGAAAGTAAGAAGTTCAACTATCTTGGATTATAAATAGATAACTTCCTACGGCATGAGCTAAAACACCCAGTAACGATTTATTGTTGACTCTACCCATTCATGAAATTGTTGACTCCTCTTATCCTCTAAGGATCATAGGATATAGCAGCGTAAACACTCCATATACTGCAAAATCACGAACCTGCACCAAGAGATCACCATTTCCACAGCCTGCATTTTACACAAATGAGTAATTGTTCGTACAGGAGCAGAGGCTAAAAACTATAAACTTCAATTAAATGGCAAACAGATGCGTTCAAGTTCAGCACACTAATAACAACGACTCGTCGAGTTAGGGACCAACATGGTAAAATCAGAAGCATCTTCAGCAAATTCCACATTATGCCAAAAAAGGAAAAAAAAAATCTAGCATTTATTAACACTGAGAGTGAATGAAAGCGAATGTAACAGAACGGACCTTTTAGAGTCCCAACCCCACATGGCCGCGCACTGACGGCGCTGTATGCGAACACGACGCCCACCGGGGAGGCGAATGGCTGAGAGATGGAGAGAGGCCCACCGGCGCCATGTGTGTCCCCATGGCTGCTCCGGCCGATTCGACGGCGGCGACGTCCCAATGCAACATTTCGTCGGAAGTGAACTGGAACCTCTGGATTATTGTTTAGGATCTTCCTTTCTCGTTGAGGGTGGGTTAGGGTTTTAAGCAGAATTTGAATCTGCCTCAAAACTGGAGCGAGATCGAAGAGAGAGGAGGGGGTTTGCTATTAATGGGCTGGAATTTGGTCGGTTCGGGTTCAGATTTTTCATTGTCGTACCCGAAACCGATCCCGCTTATGGGTATTATAGTCTTTTACTCCAATGGATTTCATTTTTCCTCTCACTGACTCCAGAGCTCGCACAAAAATCCATTAATGGCGGCACTTAAAAGCTCAATTCTTTAGAGCTTGGAAGCAAAACATAGCTTCAATGGCTTGTCTCCCAATCGCATGCCCTCTCCCTTCTGTCAGGTCTCTTATCTCTCTCCCTATTTCTCTCTTTCTCTTACAAATTAGCAGTATTTGCTCATATTGAATTTGTCCCTTGTAGCTATCAGTTTTTTCATGGAAAAATGGAATAAAGAAAGGATTTTGATCTGTTCTCTCTGTTATATGAAGTAATTGGAGTAATGGGTTCTAACTTAGTTCACCAAAACCCTAAACCCCACTCTTTTTTTCCCACCTTGTCTGATTTTGTGCTAGCTACTTGTAACTTTTTATGTTCCTAGATCTTTCCAGTACCAACTGCATGTGGAAAATTTGAATTCCATACTTTTGCATTTCTTTGTTTTATGTTGGTTATTTACACTGAATCTAAGCAATTCGAGAATGGGATTTCCTTTTTTATCGTCTTTGGTTTGTACTTTCGAGTGTGTTGGGGGATGTGGAAACATGATGTGTCTTACCTTTCATGTTGCCTTTATGTTTTCGTTTAATTATTTAGTGAATTTGGTTGATGGGGATATGCTTGGCTAGAATTTTGTCAGACCTACAAAAGGGCTCAGCTATAATGCTTTGTTTTTCCATTTTAGTTATTATTTTTTTAACAGTCACCCTGAGTTCACAATAATGCTAGCAATGTTCCACAAAAAGATGTCAGCAGAGACTATTCAATATCCCAGGGACATGAAAAACGATGCATGGGTTTTGATATCTACTGTAGAGATTGACACTTTTCAGTTTTTTTTACTCTCTTTTATCATTCAGTGTCAATGCATAGAAGTGTAATTTTCATCCAGAAAAAAAATATAGCGGGAAGAAAGTAACCCTTTATATCTTTGTTTGAATTGTACAGGGGGCAGTTAAGCTATTGTCCCATTTTCCCTGTGAGAAGTATCATTCAACTTAAGAATGCAAGGCTGCAGAAGTTGTATATTCAGGCAGTCTCCAAGCAAATGCTTCACAACATGATTTAGAAGATGTACCAAGTGAGGAAGGTGCTGGGAAAGCTTCGAAGAAAACTCAACGAGCTCCCAGGCGTAGTAGAAAGAAAACAAATGTAGAAGTTCCAGAAGAGAATAGTGCGGAGAGCATTACTAATCTCAGTAAAGAAGAAGAGATCACCACAGCAACATCTGCTGGAGACTCTAAGAAGGTTACAAGAGAGGCAGGAAAAAAGGTGCAACCTTTTAGATCTTTAAATTTATTTATAAGCTACTCATGAATACTCTTCTTATACTTTACCATGAACAAATAGTAAAAAATTGCGCTGTATCTTTTCTTATCAATTATGAAGCTACTACTGTAGCAAGCTCCAAGGAAGAGGTTACAGAGAAGAAAACCACTAAGAGGAGGACTAGGAAAGAGATTGACCCAGAGAAGGACAAGAATACGAGTGGAGAATTAAATGATCTTGAAGAACCCACATCACTAACCGCCCTTGGGAATGAAATGGAGGAGTTGCAGTTGAGAGATGATGAAGGAGAGGATATTAGTTTTACTTATAATTGGCCACCATTAGTCTGCTGCTTTGGAGCAGCTCAACATGCATTTATTCCATCCGGAAGGCCAGCTAATAGATTGATTGACCATGAGATCCATGAATCAAAGAAGGACATGTTTTGGTCACCAAGTAAGTTTGTGAGAGCGCCTGGGGGTTCATCATCCAGTGCCGCAATAGCTCTTGCAAATATAGGCGGTCGAGTTGCATTCATGGGAAAACTTGGTGATGATGAATATGGTCAAAACTTACTCTATCATCTAAATGTTAACAAAGTACAAACTCGAGCTATCGTAATGGACACTTCAAGACATACAGCTGTATCTCAAATGAAGATTACTAGAAGGGGTGGGTTGAGAATGAGCTGTGTCAAACCCTGCGCTGAAGATAGTTTTATGACCTCCGAGATTAACATTGACATTCTAAAAGAGGTAATACCAGTATCTAGATGCATTAGCTTGTTTGTTGTTGTTATTTAGGTTGATGCTTTCTTTCAGTTAAATGTTTGTCTTATTTATGATAGTAAGTTAGGTCAACCCGGAGGATGCCATTGTTTTATTTTTTTTGAATGTAATATATTGAAACATCTCTAAAAGTGTAAATTAGTTATTACCAGATCTAGACTGCTACTTATCGTTTAATTCATTTGCTATAAGCTCGGAAAAAGAGTTTATAATTATCTTATTATATGAAAGGTCAACATTATGATCCAAATCTCTGAATTTGCTTTTCCACTTTATTTTCTTGGCAACGCAAGTTCCCCTCCTTGAGTTATCACAGAAATCATTACTTCAACTGATTGGTTCTTTTTTTTTCCATCGGAAGCTAGAAGAAAATGCTTAAAAATTGATGTTGCGTGTGTGTGTTTTTGTTTGGATATTCTCCTACGGTGACTTCAGTTGCACCTCTACATAGGAGGTGAGTTGGGTGGGTTTTGAGGGTGGGAGGTTGTTGGGTGATTTTTTTTCCTTTCTTTTTTCTTTTTCTTTTTTTGTGGTGGGGGTGGTGATAGGTTATAAAGCTTAAACAAACCCCCCCCCCCCCCCCCCCCACCACCAACCCCCCCAACCAAAAAAAAAAAAAACACATACACATACACACACAATGTTTTATTTTGATGATCTTATTTTCTAATTTCAACTCTGTAAGGCTATATGGCAATCAATATCAAATATTTAAAGAGAAAGTGGAGGAAATTTTGATTGGGATAGATTTTTGTTAGGTTTTTGTATGCATTCCTTACGTTCGGAGATTAATGTGATGTATGCAAAGAATCCATTAATGAATCAGGAGAAAGTAGCCAAATCAAAGTTGGAGAGGCCAAGAATGAAGAATTCAAGATAACACATAGAAGATGAGGTCAAGATGTGTTTGGCAAGTTTATGGAGAATTTCAATCAACAAAAATTCCCTTTTTTTATTGCCAAGTGCACTGAGATTTCTGTGTGAGAATAGGATATATATGGACTTAATTCAAATTGTAAATAATGATTTTTCTTATTCCTTACTCGATCAAGTGTTACTGTCCTGCCCTTATGAATTTCACATAAGCGCTTGCTAGCGTGTAATATAGCTCGCAGCAATAGGCAGACAATTGAACTCCATCTCGTTTTTCCAGCATGGTTGTCCAGTTCACTATTCTTTTATCTGATTGGGAAAGTAGCGTGTGATAGCTTGCAGCACAAGACAGGCTATTGGGCTACATTTCATTTTTCTTGAGCAGCTTGTCCACTCGTAACCTTCTTCTTCTTCTTCTTCTTCTTATTTGGTTGGGTGAATAGTATGTGCTATCCTGCAACATCACACAGGCTATTGAGCTCCATATCCTTTTCTTAAGCATGGTCGTCCAGATCCCACCACCACCACCAAAAAAAACACCCCCACCCACACTCCACCACCCCCCCCAAAAAAAAAAAAAAAAAAAACCAATAACCCCAACCCCCCCCCCCAAAAAAAAAAATAATAATAGTAATAATAATAATAATAATAATAATAATAATAACCCACCAACACAAAAGAAAACAAAACCATGCCCTCTCCATCTTTTAAAGCATAGCAAAAAGACTTTTGGTCTTCATCTCCTTTTCAATCACTTATCCAGTTCACAACTGAATAGTGTAGGATGTTTTAATAGGTAAATTTAGAGTTGGTTGGCATTGCAAATGTGTTTATAACATATTTGCATGTGGATCATACCAATATAAGAAATAGGCAAAAGGCTGATCATGTTATTATGTAATAAAGGAAGGAACCTGGTGTTTTTCGTTCTTTTCTTTTCTTTTCTTTTCTTTTCTTTTCTTTCCTCGAGTTTACTCACAGAACAGGTTTACTTGGAAGAGATTTTGTTTTGCCTCCTTTGTAAGATGAAGTTAATGTTACAATATAAGCCTTATGCTACCATGTGTTTGAGCTTTGGGTACGTAGCCTTAGAAATTAGACAATGAGACAAACTGACAGGAAATAGCCTGGTGAACTGGTGGGACATAGCATTCCTCTGATCTTTCAGAGGATTAGCCGTTACAATTAGACTAAAAGTAGACAATTGGACAAACTGGCAGGAAATTGCATTAACAGAATGACAGGACATGGTCTTTTTCCGAGCTCTGGGAACATAAGCCTTTACAATTAGACTGGTGGGACAATAGCATCCCAGATGCAGCTTGGCTGGCTCTCACTGAACTACCACGGATTTTCGCATTTCTGAAGAGTCATTGTTCTGGGGTATGGCGAAATGCTTCAGTGTAAGCATCTGATAAAGCTAAATGATTATTTGAAATTAGCACTCAATTCATTAGTGAACCTCGTAAAATATATATGGATTATTAATGGTTTCTAACATTCCTCTCCTATGAGTGAATTTATCCAATTGAATTTAACATATAACAATTAAGCTCATCTGAAGCGGAATCCTTAATGCCTTCCAATATATCGATTAGATGTTTCTTTAAGATCTGTCACAATGTACCCTTCTGAGAGATGGCTAATATACTGATCAATTTGTTCATCATGGTTGTAGTGAATTTTTTAGCAATTGTTTAGATATACAGTGGTAAATATCTAGTTAGAACAGTTCACTTGATCATCTAATTTCAATTAAAATTTCCATGCTAAGTTCTTATCTGGAATAAGTTGTTGGATTCGTGTAATTCGATTCTGGATGCAGGCGAAGATGTTCTACTTTAATTCCTCATCCCTTCTTGACCAAAACCTGAGATGGACAACGATGCAAGCAATTAAAGCTTCCAAGAAACTTGGAGGGGTCATCTTCTTTGATCTGAATCTTCCATTGCCACTGTGGGCATCTAATGAGGAAACCAAGACATTCATACGGCAAGCATGGGATAGTGCTGACATTATCGAAGTCACCAAGCAGGAACTGGAATTTTTGTGCGGCATTAAACCAGATGAGAAGTTTGATACCAAAGATAATGATAAATCCAAATTTGTTCACCACAAACCTGAAGTGATCAAGCCGCTGTGGCATGAAAATCTCAAGGTGTTATTTGTCACGAATGGGACATCTAAGATACACTATTACACGGAGAAGGATAATGGCTGGGTACATGGAATGGAAGATGCTCCTATCACTCCCTTCACTGGTGACATGTCCATCTCGGGTGACGCAATTGTTGCAGGTAAATGATCTTAGACAATGGCATAGACACAATTAACAACTTGTTTTTGTGTGGGTGTGTAATGGGAACGGACACAATTTACCATAATATGCATGTTAAAGCTTCTTAAAAGTGGAAATCATATCTTTAAAACATAAACACATAAACTTAAAACTAATGTTATTTTGAGTGCCAATTGTGTCCCAGGGGCAAAGTGTTTTGCAGCTTTGCGAAAGGTCTGGGATTAGTGTCCAACTCAAGCTATGGCTATCATGTGGCCTTTCTCAAAGAAGAGGATAACTAAATGCATGACGTGCTTGTTGCACTGAAGATGTTATGGCATCAAGGAACCAAATGCAGAAATGAATTCTACATACAACAGGAGTTGATGGCTGAGAACCATAAACTCCCAAGTGGAGTTGAACTCTGACTCCATATCTGAATTGGTTTAAAAGTGTAAATGGTTTCTCAAAGCCAGTAATAGTGCAGTTCAGTTCTTTTGATAATTAGCCATACTGAATGGAGGTTAAGGTGTGTATCCTAGTACGTATTTTCTGTTTTCCAGATAAACTGTCCTTCCACAGACTAATTGGGTACTACTGGTGCACGATGATTCAAGGGCAGTTACCTGCCATTTTTTGCATTCAAATGCACTAGTAAAAGAAAGTAATATATGTTTCACACGGCTGCAGAAGGCTGATGTGCATAAACTATTCACATTGGAAGCTGGTACTCATTTCAGCTTCTGGACCAAACTGCAGTCTCTGTGATTGTTATACATCAAACATTTCATCTCTTACTTCTAGTTAGACATGTCAATATATTTATATTTCAATCAAAAAGTCAACATCAATCCAATATAAAGAATTAAGGACTGAGCGTTTTGATGGATTGGCATTTTATTAATAGCAGTTCCTTATATCATGAAATTCTGGCGATATTCACTAAACTCAGTCACCACAAATAATAACTTGTCCCATACTAATGCTCTTGCTGTGTTTCAGCTCTCATGAGAATGTTGACAGTTCAGCCACATCTAGCTACTGACAAGGGCTACCTGGAACACATGATCAAGTATGCTATTGACTGTGGGGTCATCGACCAATGGTTGCTTGCTCGGATGCAGGGCTTCCCGCCAAAAAAAGCAATGGAGGTCTCTTCCCCTTCTGAGTTCAGTGCTGTAAGGTCCATTACAGAGAGAGAGTATCGCACTGTAGAGGAGCAGGCTGTGGAGGACCTTGTAGGCTGACGGTTATTCTAGAAAATAATCGAGAAAGAAATCTCACGAGCCCCTCCCACCGATAGAGGCATCTCACAACCGATTTTGAAAAGGAACCATGGGCTCAGGTGTTGATGACTAATTTTATGGTTTCTGGTTGTTGAAAAAGGGTTCAACTGCTGAACCCTTGAGAGAGCTGTGAAAGTGTTGAATCATCAAGTTTTGATACAAATCAGCGTCGCAAAAGCTTGCTCTGCAGTGTAAGCTAAACAAGTTCATCAATGTAGAATCTGCCCAGTTACAAATAGTTTGCTTATAATCTCTCTTTAAATAGCATTATCTATGTGTCAGTTGCTAAAGTACAGCAAGTTCTTTCAGAAGCTTCTTTCAGAATGTCATGCAACTGTTGTTATGTTGAAGCACTAACTGTCATACTTTATTGCCTTT
>JAVJIF010020002.1:55000-91973 GCA_038442645.1 Agave tequilana | reverse complement strand
TGCTCCTGTCCTCGTGTGTGCCGTTGACGTCGACATCAACAAGCACTGTTGGCCCAATTGAAATCACCAAACCTCCCCTGTTTCCGGCGCAAGACAGAGGAGGTAGTGCCGATGACGCCTTTGTGGTGGACAACCTGCAACCTCCCTCCCTATAACTGGGAATGCGAAAAATTCCACCGTTTCCATCGAATCCCCACTAGTAGCCGAAGATTTGGCCGTTGATACCCCCTCTGTTCTGTGACCCATCGCCGGCGACCGCCTAACTGCCTCCGCATAGCTACATGGTCGTTGTAGCTCCGCCAAGGCAGACCCGAGAACCAATCGGAGGCAAAGCTCCCTCCCTCAACCAACCCCAGGATCATATCCTCAAGAGTTTGACATTCATCACCAAATGGTCCATGCGGCCGTTTCTCAGATCAACTATTGGTCGCCGTCAACGCTTTGGTAAACCTCCTCACCAACTGAAGGCCTTCCCGTCTTGTCCCCCTTGAATGCCCCCTCTTGGCATCAAGCCCCCTACTCATCTATGCCCGTATGGGGCAGATCCTGGCAACATGCCCTGGACGCGACAACGGAAGCACATGATGCCGTGGGGCATTCTGCCTTCCAATGGCCGAGAAGGCCACAGAAATGGCACGCTGGCCTGATGTTCAGATCAGAAGTTGGAGCAGTCATATTCTTAAATGAGTATGGCTGGATGCTACAAGAAAAAAGACGACGAGGCTTCTCAGAGTCATCTTCACTTCCACCCTGTAGATTGTTGTTGCGAGTCAAGTTTCTCAGAACCAGTGAATTTTAGCTTTCTGATAATGGTTTACAAGTAGTGAGGTGTAAAAGGAAACCCATTTGAAATTCAAGAACCAGATGCACGAGGGTTCAATGTGTGCACCAAATAGAAACAATAAGCTTGAAGAAGAATCTTCTGATTATTTATTTCAATTTTTTCTTCTTTTCTTTTCCTTTCGGTTAGTTATCTAGCATTTATATTAAGCATTTCAAGCATGAAGATCTACACAGGCATTCAAGTACGTAGACCAGCTTTGGTGTTCTGTCAATGTGTTGCAGTCAAATATTTGTAACTGCAATTTTGCTTAACGAACATGCAGATCTGAAATGAGTGTTATTTTCATTGTGATGATTTGTTTAGGAAAGCAAGCAGAAGGAATACAAACACAGGATCCAAAGTGGCTGGGCAGATCTGAAATAAGGGGGACTTGCAGAAGCTGCAAGGAGATAAACTACTTCATTTAAAGTCCTTTTTCCTGAAAATAGAAAGAAGAGGACAATGGGAGTGATTCATTTGCGTTCAAGGACGATAGGGGCAATGGACCAAAATGGCTTTTGATTCTTGCTCAGCACCCAGTTGATGGATGTTACTTGCGTCGCAAAATGTCTCTACTCCTCGAGCATTGAAATGCTTGCAAGAGTGAAAAGCTGGGGTTAGTGCGAGGCGTGGACCCTTGAGGATCAGGATCAGATGTTGAATGTGAGCTCGAAGAAATAAATTGGAGTAGTGGGTGTTTCTCCCCACAACAGTGTGGATGCCCCCCGTTCGGTCCTACGAGGGCAAAACACAAGAGAAGGGAAACACTTTAGAGTTAGGAGCATCGGTGTTATGCCGGCTTTGAACCTTCGGGCGTGAAAATCAGTCGATTTTTCTTGCGAAAAGTAAGGAAGGAAAGCTGGAAAGGAAGTGGAGTGGGCGTGTGGTGCCTTGCAGGTGAACAGGAGCCAACCTCCACCTCGCTGGTGGAGAGGGGCATAAATACAGAGACCAACTGGAGATGAGCTGGCATGGAGGTGATGGAGGCGTGCATTGTGGCGAGCAGTGAGGCGGCCCATAACTGTACGGATATGCACGTTTGGATCACAACCACTCCGTAATCTTCTCCTTGACTTGGGGGAGACGCCTTGCAATAAATGGAGCAATCTTCCATACCTGCATCATGGTCTAGGGCATGGGCTGTTCGGCCGCATCAGTCATCCATACTTGGTAGATGACTTGTTGTCCTTGGTTCAGCACAGCTATCTTTGACGGTGGAGCGAGGGTGGAGGCATTCATGTAGTTGAGGCGCGGCATATTCGGTGTAAGGATGGACCGGGGATGCGTCGTACTCGCAGTAGATCGGGCGAAAGCCCGTCCAGGAGTAGAGGCCTCGTCTAGGAATGGAAAACGGGGAAACGAGGGGAGGTCTCGATCTGGGAGATCGAGACCGTGGTCCCTAGTTCCCGCGCTTACTTGGAGCAGGATGGCAGGCAAACTTGGAGATCTTGGACCATCGAGGGTTGCAGCTTGGAGATGAGACTTGACACATTGGGGCACTCTTCAGAGGATGGAGCTGTTGTTGACTGCTCCGTGGATCTGTTCTTATGGGGTTTCTCTGAATCAGTGGACACATGTCAAGATCTCGGCAGAGGCCGAAAAGTGACCTCAACATATTGCCTCCTTTCTCCCACTTGCTAGGGACGGGAAGGCGGAGAGCGGAATGAAGCTTCACCCTTTCAGCCTTGATTGGAGGTTGTCTTTTAGATTATGACTCTAAACATATCTGAAAAGTCACCTAGAGGGGGGGTGAATAGGTGACAATGCTAATCTATGAACTAAATGCGGAATTTAAAAACTTAATGCAAATTACACTCAAGTGTGATCAACAAATGATTCACACACAACCAAGCCAAGCAAATATGAATGCACAATATGAATAGTTGCAAGGCACAAAGTAAAGAGAGAGATAGAGAGAGAGTCAATGGATCAATCGCAAACACCGAGATATGTTTCGAGGTTCGAGCACCCAGCTCTACATCCCCGCCTTCGACACACGAAGGATTTCCACTAGCTCGTCCACCTAGGACCCTTTACAAGGAGTACCCAACTCCTCTCTTTACAACCTCCTCCCTGAGGCACAAATTCTAGCCAACCAACACAACCTCCTCCTTGAGGCAAACTCCAACAATCACAACCTCCTCCTTGAGGCAAATTCCAAACCAATACACCAAACTCCCAATCACAAACCAATACAAGGATCACCTCACAATTTGAGGGATACAACCCAAAGCACAAAGCTAAGAAAAGATTGGGTTACAACTTGGTGGTCTAAAGCAACAACCACAAACTATATCTTCTTCCACACAAATAACCTATAGATATAGATAGTAGATTTTTGCTCAAGTGTGGAGAAAACCAAAGGAATGGAAATCAGAAATCACAAAGAAAATCCTTGGGAAAAATCAAGAAATCAGATAGAATAGTTCAATCAAAATTCTTTCCCAAAAACCCTTTCTTTGATTTTCCAAACCCTAATGAAAACACCAAATGGATTGTTCAATTCAAGCTCAAAAATTTCTTTGATTGCTTTGAAAACACCAGAGAATCAGCAAAAATTCGCACAAAAAATCTTAGAGAAAACTGGCTTCAAATGGGGTATTATAGGCAATTACAGAAAATAGCCGTTGACAGAACTTTTGCCAGAAATAGCCTTCCGGTCGACCGGGACGGTCGACCGCCCAACGGTCAAATATTGAACCGTTGTGGCTACCGGTCGACCGCCTCGGTCGACCGAAAATACCTGAGAGCAAACAGCTCTCTGTCGGTCGACCGCTTCGGTCGACCGGATGCAGTGTCAGCCTGCGTGCACGTATCCGTGCACGTCAGTCGACCGGAACGGTCGACTGGTTCTTTGTTGCGGTCGACCGTACCAGTCGACCGGAAAAGCCTGCAGACAAAAACAGGTCTGAAATCTGAAAAAAAAAATATTATAATAAATCCCACAAAATCTCTAAAATTCCACAAAAATAGTTTATCATTTTATATTGAAATACAAACTTGTGTTAAAAATCCTAACACAAATTTCAACATATTTGACTATTTTGTGTCATAGAAATTTTGCCAAAAACCAAAAACCGTATTTTCTAAAACCTTGTATTTTGAATAGAAAATACACATTGTCTAAAACTCATCCATGATACAAAAATATGATATTTAAACACTTTGAAGCATATTGTATATGAATAGAGATTCAATATACAAGAAACATATATATATCATGATTTTTGTCATTAAGTCCAAAAATATGTTTTGTTGTAAATACCAAAACATAAAACACATGGAATAGATTATCAAACAAAGTTTGTCTAAACAATTGAAGCATGCATGTATATAGAACAAATCTAATATACATAAACCATGTAAACTTGTTTTGATAAAAAATCTATTCATGAAAACCAAGATCGGTTAAACCTAAAACCGAAAATCAAAACATGAAAGGTGTGTGTTGTGAACTTGAGCTTATCATACTATTCTAATCTTTACAATTAGGATCTAAACCCAAACTAAAAACTATGGATACCTAAGTCTTCTTGTAGAGCGCAATCTCCAAGTCGGCTCGATCCAAAAACTCTTGATTCACCGAGCAAGTGCAATGTATGATCTTTGATGCGCGGGCTCTTGAATCAACATGTGCAAGCTTCCAATTCATCTTGTTGAAGCTAAACACCAACTAATATCTTGATTAATAAACTGAAACTAAAATCACAAGATAATTAGTACACATAACTACATGAGTTAATCATCATCAAAACTAGAGTGAAAGGCCTTTGGGCCAACAATCTCCCCCTTTTTGATGATGACAAAACTCATGGAGTTATATATGCATGGATTAAAGTAAAGCTTCAAAGAAGCTCCCCCTTAACTCATGCATCAAACAATAAGATGCATATAAATAGGGTTCTTGACATAAATGAATATGCATATGAAACATGCTATTGATTTCAATTCTAACAAAACAACTAAATTACCAAAACATGCTCTTGATACCAATGGATACTAATAAAAACAAAACTCATAATGCTCTTGATACCAATACCATGGAGATGAAATGAACATAAAACTGAAAACTCATGCATATCAACTCCAATAAATCTTCTCCCCCTTTTTGTCAATCATCAAAAAAGGGGTAAAAACAAAAAGATATGAATTCTTCTCCCCCTAAATATATGAAACAAAGAATAAACAAACTACTTCAAGGGGTGAAACCAAAAATGATACCAATTAAAAAAAATGTCAAAGAAGTGCATTATGATATCAATAGAAAGTGATCATAAAAACATTTAAGAAATGCCTACCAATTACCAATTGAAAGTAAGAGGGGCATTGAAAACAAATATGATCCCAATTGAAATTAAAACATATTGAAAATAAAACACATGATACCAATTGAAAAAACACATTGATACCAATTAAAAAACAATAATCATTCTTAAAACATTCATTTTTTTTCTCATAAAGTTAGGGAGTGGGAAACAAAACCAATGGTAAACTAAATACCAATTGAAAAATTGAAATGTGAGTTTTCTCCCCCTTTATGAAATACCAACTAAACATATGCTTAAAATAAGATACCAATTGAAAATTAAATCAATTGAAAATTTGCTTTAACATTGTTTCAATTTGAAAAATTCAAGCTAAGCATAAACAAAATTTGTGCTTCAAGATATAGGGATATAATAAGCACAAATAAATCATCTATATATGTATGTAAAAGATAGATACCAATTGAAATTTGATACTATATGAAGTGCAAGCATACATATATAAAATACAAACATATATGAGTATACAAAAAGATATCATATTGATACCAATTGAAAGAGTTCAATGATACCAATTGAAATAACAATAAATACAAGTGTATAACTCATATAACCTACCACCCAATCATGGTTCAAGATAAAAAGGATTTTCATTATAAAGCATACAAGAACATGATCTCCCATCCAACCGCCCATAGATGGTAGGGGTTTCAAAAATAGGTTTGAAAATGTAGCATGTTTGAAAATCTCTACAAGGAAGAATATCATAACTAGTTATATGAATCAACTAGTATGAGATCCAAAAAAATTTTCATGAAGACACATGTAAACCACATGGCACTAAAACACTCAAAATCCATATAGCATAACTAGTACTCATGAAAACTAAGTCATGAGAAAACATAAATAGAGTGAGTGTACAAGTGTTGTGAGAAACATATCAACATGAAAATGACAATCAAGCTCAATATTAAAAACATGAAATTCATGTGAAATCACTAATTGAAATCATCTTAAAAATATGAGATTCATCATACATGTGAAATCGCTTAGCAAACATGAAATTCATCCAAACGATTTAAACTTCAAGGCATATGTATGTCATGTACAAACTAAAATATACATACATATCCTAAACACAATGAGTCCACAAAAGTATATGCATGAAGGCACGTGGCTCAAGGATGTATATGTATAAATGATAGTTTGGACAAGATGGACATATACATAAAGTTAAACAAAACATGTAAGATAGTGAATACAAGTCAAATGTAATAATCATCAAAACTAGACTATACTAGTACATCAAGTGAATACAAATGAGCGTTCAAGCACAAACATATATAAAGGTTATTTGTAACTCACTAGTTGTACAAGTATAAATCCTAGTCTTAATGAAAACTATCATTCAAGCAAGTTGTCAAAAATGAAGCATGAAACGGGTCAACAATCAATATGATTATGATAATCAAAAACACGAATTATTAAAACAAAAAAAAATCATAGAAACATGAAAATCATATGATCTTTATGCATATGCATGTGCATTAGATCTAGGGTATACATGTTAGTTTAAACAAGGTGTGAACACTAAATATAGATCCATATGAAACATGGGTGCTCAAATAACTAAACATGTATAACATTAGTCTAATGAGCATAGTACAAACATAATGGACAATAAAACATAACATGCTACAAATAGATGAACATGAAAAGCATGCAAATAAGTGGGAGTTAGAGAATGATACCAAAAGTAATGAAGGTTCTTCTCTAGTTCTCCAAACCAATGGTGGTCCTCTCCACCAAGTTCCCTTGAGTGTGAAGCATCCAAATAATTCTCTTTTAAGCTTAGAATGCATCCACCTCAAGGCACCAATGCCCTCAAGTGATGCGAGAGCTCCCACCTACATCAAAAGTCAAAAAGGTGGTTTTTGGTACCCATTTCTTTTGGGTCCACGGGGGTTAATATCTTTTCTCACCCAAACATAATTAGTGCTAAATTTTCATTATAAATACGATCATAACAAAATCTAGCAAGGTGGCCTTTTCGACCACAATGTATACATGTGTACACGTGAGCATACATATGATGGTGGTGATCATGAAAAGCATGTGTATGCCTAGATGGGTGTGCATGCAAGGTTGGAACTTGTTTCTTGCGAACCAAGGTTTCCAATCGTGTGTGATTCATGGCACAATGGCTCAAAGTGGAGCCCAAACTATCAACATTTTTCTTCAAAACAAGTATATCATTTTCAATTTTAGAAGAAAAAATGGAGCATGCAATAGGTGTGCTAGAACATGAAGCAACATTAGCATGGCAAACATCAATCTCTTTTTGTAAAGATTTATTTTTAATCAAAACCAAATCCAATTCTCTTGTAATGAATCAATATCATTTTTCAAAGTAAGATTTTCTTTAAAAGTAAAATCCAATTTTGAAGATAAAATCTCATTGTGCTTTACTACATCATCACAATCATTTTTATTTTCAAAAATTCATTTTCCTTTAAAACAAGTTCAAGTTGAGATTAAGTGAGTCATGTTCACTTGCAATCTCTTCCTTCTCTTGCAAAACCAATTCAAAATTAGAGCATAAATCCTTTAATTCATTTTTCAAAACAAGATTATCATCTTTCAACAAATCATGTTCTTCTAACAAATTCTCAAGCTTTTGAACAAGTTCCATATTCAAAGTTTGAACTTCAAAACAACCATGGCAATAGGAACTAGAGCTATCATCAATATGAGAATCCGATTGTACCTCAAGGGAGTTCTTCCTTGGACCATGAGGCATGCTCTTCGGACTTTTCTCTTTTAGATCTCCTCATCTTGTTAATTATCCTTGGAAGCTCGGGAGACGTCAAGATGCTCCAAACTGCAAAAGCCGAATCATAGTGATCAAAAACGGGTAAAATAAATCATTTAGAGATGCTCTAAGTGCTCTAAGTGCTAATGCATTGGCCTTCTTATGCTTGCTACTATTTGGGAGGAATTCTATGGTAATGGCTTGATAAACTAGATGTCCTAGGTCTTTTAAATGTTTAGTCATATTAGCCTTCCAATCATTAAGTCTAAAATGGTCAAACATGGGAGGGCTAGCCATGAGTGCAAACTAGTATGAGTGCAAATGAAAATGCAAGTGAAGATTAGCAAACCAAGATCACTCCTAGGTGGTTAAACCTAAATATCAGGAGCACTAGCTCTGATACCAATTGAAAAGTCACCTAGAGGGGGGGTGAATAGGTGAGAATGCTAATCTATGAACTAAATGCGGAATTTAAAAACTTAATGCAAATTACACTCAAGTGTGATCAACAAATGATTCACACACAACAAGCCAAGCAAATATGAATGCACAATATGAATAGTTGCAAGGCACAAAGTAAAGAGAGAGATAGAGAGAGAGTCAATGGATCAATCGCAAACACCGAGATATGTTTCGAGGTTCGAGCACCCAGCTCTACATCCCCGCCTTCGACACACGAAGGATTTCCACTAGCTCGTCCACCTAGGACCCTTTACAAGGAGTACCCAACTCCTCTCTTTACAACCTCCTCCCTGAGGCACAAATTCTAGCCAACCAACACAACCTCCTCCTTGAGGCAAACTCCAACAATCACAACCTCCTCCTTGAGGCAAATTCCAAACCAATACACCAAACTCCCAATCACAAACCAATACAAGGATCACCTCACAATTTGAGGGATACAACCCAAAGCACAAAGCTAAGAAAAGATTGGGTTACAACTTGGTGGTCTAAAGCAACAACCACAAACTATATCTTCTTCCACACAAATAACCTATAGATATAGATAGTAGATTTTTGCTCAAGTGTGGAGAAAACCAAAGGAATGGAAATCAGAAATCACAAAGAAAATCCTTGGGAAAAATCAAGAAATCAAGATAGAATAGTTCAATCAAAATTCTTTCCCAAAAATCCTTTCTTTGATTTTCCAAACCCTAATGAAAACACCAAATGGATTGTTCAATTCAAGCTCAAAAACTTCTTTTGATTGCTTTGAAAACACCAGAGACTCAGCAAAAATTCGCACAAAAAATCTTAGAGAAAACTGGCTTCAAATGGGGTATTTATAGGCAATTACAGAAAATAGCCGTTGACAGAACTTTTGCCAGAAATAGCCTTCGGTCGACCGGGGACGGTCGACCGCCCAACGGTCAAATATTGAACCGTTGTGGCTACCGGTCGACCGCCTCGGTCGACCGAAAATACCTGAGAGCAAACAGCTCTCTGTCGGTCGACCGCTTCGGTCGACCGGATGCAGTGTCAGCCTGCGTGCACGTATCCGTGCACGTCAGTCGACCGGAACGGTCGACTGGCTTCTTTGTTGCGGTCGACCGTACCAGTCGACCGGAAAAGCCTGGCAGACAAAAACAGGTCTGAAATCTGGAAAAAAAATATTATAATAAATCCCACAAAATCTCTAAAATTCACAAAAATAGTTTTATCATTTTATATTGAAATACAAACTTGTGTTAAAAATCTAACACAAATTTCAAACATATTTGACTATTTTTGTGTCATAGAAATTTTGCCAAAAACCAAAAACCGTATTTTCTAAAACCTTGTATTTTGAATAGAAAATACACATTGTCTAAAACTCATCCATGATACAAAAATATGATATTTAAACACTTTGAAGCATATTGTATATGAATAGAGATTCAATATACAAGAAACATATATATATCATGATTTTTGTCATTAAGTCCAAAAATATGTTTTGTTGTAAATACCAAAACATAAAACACATGGAATAGATTATCAAACAAAGTTTGTCTAAACAATTGAAGCATGCATGTATATAGAACAAATCTAATATACATAAACCATGTAAACTTGTTTGATAAAAAATCTATTCATGAAAACCAAGATCGGTTAAACCTAAAACCGAAAATCAAACATGAAAGGTGTGTGTTGTGAACTTGAGCTTATCATACTATTCTAATCTTTACAATTAGGATCTAAACCCAAACTAAAACTATGGATACCTAAGTCTTCTTGTAGAGCGCAATCTCCAAGTCGGCTCGATCCAAAAAACTCTTGATTCACCGAGCAAGTGCAATGTATGATCTTTGATGCGTGGGCTCTTGAATCAACATGTGCAAGCTTCCAATTCATCTTGTTGAAGCTAAACACCAACTAATATCTTGATAATAAACTGAAACTAAAATCACAAGATAATTAGTACACATAACTACATGAGTTAATCATCATCAAAACTAGAGTGAAAGGCCTTTGGGCCAACAATATCTTGTGTATCCTTTGCATTTAATGTGGTACTGCCTCGAGCGCGATTCTGTTGCCTCTGTTGCCATCTTTGTTGCTTCAGTTGTCGAGATTCTCGGGACTCGATCTTTTGCGTCAATTTGAATTCCAGAGTCATCATGGCAATGGCCGATTGGGATTTAATGTAGTGAGAGTTGGACGGTTACCCGTTGCTTCAATTGGTTGATTTCCTCGGGATAGTGAGTGATTTTTGGGATATGTGCAGTACCCCCGACTTGAATTCCTGGGAGAATCAAAATGATGACTCATCACACATCCGCCTGTAAATAGAGGGATGGCCCTCAGAGGAATCTCCATCTTTGCCATCTTCATGTTCTAAATTTCTGCTTCATCTTTAAGGTCTCGTCTTCTTCCATCGCCGGACTCTAGATCGATGGAAGAGGGAGAAGAGGAAACTGTCATCGCTGACGAAAGGAGGGAGAGGAGATCTCCAAAGGAGGGGCGATTAGAGTTTAACTTGCTTCAACTAGAGCTACTCGATGCATAGTCTTAGTGGTCATAAATGGAGAGCAATGTAGCCTTGGTGGTCGTAACATCCTACCCCTGTCAGAGAGGATAGATAGGGCTCTTGCTTCGATTGGGATCAGATCTCGACTGGTCCTTGGACAACAAGCAGGCATCATGGAGGCCTTGTGCCTTCTTTTCTGATAGCATGTACGAGGAGGTAGGAGTGTGGGCTAAGGTTGGAAATCACCTTCACTTGAGCCTCACCTCGAAGGATCCTGGTGGAGATATCATCACTGTCTTGCCGGAGTTCATCTCTCTAGGGGCTTAGGTCGAGAACCTGGGAGCTACCTTGGAAGCCAATTTCATTATTCTTGCAATAACCTTTTGAGATTGGTATGATTAATGTAGCGGCGTGCCCGGGCTCGACTTCCTTTAGACGCTTTGTTTCCCAGTTGTCGAATGTAGAACACAGAGCTGGTGGTAACTCGACGAGACTACTTCATCATGTGAATACAAGGGTGGCCTAGGATCACATTGTGAGGGGGAACATCAATCACATAAAATTCCGTGATGATGTTGTAGGGGTCAGCCCGGACTGAGAATGAGATTGTACCAAAAGAGCGCGCCTCGCTCCCGTTGAACCCGTACAAGGGCTCACTGTGAGGGCAGAGCATAGCCCGGACATACGATTGAGGGCTTCACCTATATGATGTTGACACTACTCCCGCTGTCGACCAGACCTTGGGAGAGTTGACAGCACCCGATGTGTATGGTGAGGACGAGGGCATCATTGTGTGGGAAGTGGATGCCCTCACGTTC
Source organism: Agave tequilana (assembly GCA_038442645.1). Classification (NCBI taxonomy): domain Eukaryota; kingdom Viridiplantae; phylum Streptophyta; class Magnoliopsida; order Asparagales; family Asparagaceae; genus Agave; species Agave tequilana. The sequence goes on along the minus strand of JAVJIF010020002.1, from coordinate 80,305 downwards.
GTACTCGAGAACACAATAGATTTGCTTGGGGAGAGCGAGGAACCGGTCACCGTTGTTGGGTAGAAACTTCGATGAGCTTCGTTGATGTAGATCTTCTTCTCTCTGATAGTGGTTCCTTCCATTAGGCAGGCACCGAAGATGGTGTTTACCGCCCTATATACTCAATGAAAGAGAGATGGGCCCGATCTTCCTTCCATTGTAGAGACTCAGGAATCTCCATCTTTCGCCCAAGGCCCGATCAGGCCGGGCCGCACCAGGGCCTCCCCCTTCCCCCCTTAGCCTCATCTCCTTCCCCTTCCTCCTCCCGCCACCCTCCGCCACCGCCACCGCCTCTCGCAGCCTCCTTAAATAAAATGTCAAAAAAATATGTTAGTGCCCGGGTTCAAATCGAGAACCTCTTCTTAGTAAGAAGAGTGTGATGACCAACGACACTACCTAAACATTTGAGAATATTGTGAATATAAAATCCATTTTAACAAATCCATTTTTGGATTTTAAAAAAATCCAACTAAAATAACCGGGATAACCCTGCCCGGGCCAGATTTGAAAGTACACCTAGGGGGTGAATAGGTTAGTGCTAATCTAAGACAAATAATACGAAATTTAAAAACTAATTGCTAACACACAACGTGTAATCAAGAGTGAGTCTGAATTCCCCATGAAGGGCTCTTGAACTTCTCCTCACGATTCCTCTAAACTAAAAGTTGAGGAGCTTCAATAGCTCTCTTGGTTGAACACAAGTGTAAGCACACATACAATACCAAGCATGTATATGAATGAGCAATAAAATCATTGCAAGATATAAAGAGAGAGTTGAGAGATAGAAGATCCAAATGCAAATACAAGAATATGTTTTGAGGTTCGAGCCACTGCCCTACGTCCTTGCCTTCACACAGAAGGATTTCAACTATTCACTATAGGATCTTCTACAAAAGGACCTCCACCAAGGAATTCCAACTTACAACACAGAGTACACAACTCCAACTCTCTCACACACCTCTACACAAGAGGTAGGTACAAAGCCAAGTACAAAGCAAAGGAAGAAATACAACTTGGTGATCCAATGATCACAAACAACACTTAGTGATATCAAAATATCACAAACAAATTTTCTCACAATACAAGATCCTAAAGGATAGATTTTGAATTGAAAAGCTCAAGTATGTGAATGCACAAAGTTTTGAAAAAGAAACAACAAAGAAAACACTTAGGAAAAACTTCTTGATAGATAAGAAAAATGAAGAACAAAACTAAAATTCCCAAAACTTATTTTCTTTTGATTTTTCAAAAACTTTGAAACAAATAAAGATAGAAAGTTTTAGCACAAAAGCTTCTTTTGAAAACTTATTGAAAACACTCTAGAAGATGAGAAATTTAGGTCTTAAAAATCTTGTCCAAAACAGCCAAGAGAACCCATATTTATAGGGTTTCCAAAAACTTGTCGTTGGGGCTCAAGTCAGGTCAAAACTGACCAGTCGGTCAACTGGTCGATCGACCGGCCAACAGTTGAATTTTGACCGTTGGGGCTGTAGGTCGACTGGTCGGTCGATCGTGCCCAAGGCAAGAGAGCAAGCTCTCTGGATCGATCGACTGCTCGGTCGACCGAGGTAAAATTCAGAGAGCAAGCTCTCTGGATCGGTCAACCGTTCGGTCACCGCTAAAACCTGTGCACATCGGTGCACGTAGGTGGACCGATCGGTCGACCGTTAGTAGCCCAGAAAATGAATTTTAGGGTTTAAAATCTATCTTGATAAATCCTTAAAAATTCTAATAAATCTTCATAAAATCCACAAAAAAGTTCATGTAAATATCTGAAGTACAAATGTGTGTGATAAAAAATCAACACATATTATAAACAATTTGAACTATTTTTGAGGCATGAAAATTTAAGCTTAAACCAAAAACCGTATTTTCAAAAAACCAACTTTGAAATGAAAAAGCGATTTTTCTATAAACTTATATAAATATAAAACAAGATATTGAAACACATTTGAAGCATAGTGTATATGAATAGAATCCAATACACATACTAAATCTATATCTTGTTTTTGACAATAAATCCCAAACTAAGTTTTGATAAAAGCAAAACTTAAACACATGAATTAGATACATCAAAATAAGTTTTTCTAAATATATGAAGCATAAATGTATATGGATTAAATCCAACATACATATAAACTGTGTAAACTTGTTTAGATTCTATCTATTCATGAAAATAGAAGATGTACTCTGAAAATCTGAAATGGTTAAACCGAAATCAAAACTATTTTAACTTGTGTGTACGTGAATACTTGAGCGACTCAAAGCTAAATATCCTTACACAAGATCTAAACAAAAACTAAACAGACCTAGATGCAAGTCTTCTTCTCTAAGATGACTCGATCCAAACTTGATCCAAATGAGCTTGACTCCATCTCGAGTACTAGATACGATCTTGACGCGCGAGCTCTTGAATCAACATGTGTTAGCTTCAAAACTTAACTTTGAATCCTTTGTTGAAGCTAGACACCTACTAAGATCTTGATTAATATCTGAAACTTAATAAATATAAGATCATTAGTAATATAATTAGATGAGTTGATCATCATCAAAACTAGAGTGATGGGCCTTTGGGCCAACAATCTCCCCCTTTTTGATGATGAAAAAACTCATGGAGTTATATATGCATGGATTAAAGATAAGCTTCATAGAAGCTCCCCTTAACTCATGCATAACAATAAAACATATAGATATTCAATAAAGCGCATAAAATAATCATAAAAATCATATAGATATACAATAAAAACTCTTGATATCAATTACACATGAGTAGGCAATATAAGCTCTTGATATCAAAACATATATGCATAAAACTAAAAACATAAACACGCATATATAAACTAATCTTTCTCGCCCCTTTTGTTAATCATCAACAAAGAGGCAAAATACCAATTGAAAGAAATTTATATATGTATATGCAATATAGGTCCATGAAGAGGAGATACATCAACTTAACTTTGTTGGCCTAAAGGCCCATCGCTCTAATGATTAACTTATATAGTTATAGTACTAATGATCTTGTATTTATTTAGTCTCAGATATTTGATCAAGTCTTAGTTGGTGTTTAGCTTCAACAAAGGAGTTTTGGAGCTAACACGTGTTGATTCAAGAGCTCACGCATCAAGATCGCATCAAGTACTCAAGAGGAGTCTAACTCATTGGATCAAGGTTTGGACCAATTTAAGCTTGAGAAGAAGATTTTCAAGAAAAGATTTTCATGAAGACTTGTGTCATGTTTGTAAGTGTTAAGATTTATTTTAGATAAAATGTAAAGGATAGATTAGTTGTGAATTGCTCAAGCACACACACACACACACGATTTACATGTGTTTTCTCAAAATAATTTTAATTTAGAAAATATTGTTTTGGTATTGAGCTTCATAGTATATATCTTATGTTTCATGAATAGAGTTCATCAAAATAAGTTTATATTGTTTATATTTGTTTTGGATTTCATCCATACACATTGTTGGTTGAAATGTTTAGAAAAACTTATTTTGTAATTTTATATCATATGTTTAAGTTTTGTATTTATCAAAACTGATTTTAGAGCTTATTGTCAAAAATATCGATATTTTATCTTATATGTGTATTGGATCATATCCATGCATACTAAGCTTCAAAAGTGTTTAAAATATCTTGTTTTTGTATTTGGAGAAGTTTTAGAAAAATCGTTTTTCAAATTAAGATTGATTTGAAAAATACGAATTTTTGTTTAAAGCAAAATTTCAATATCACAAAAATGGTTCAAAATGTTTGTAATATGTGTTGAATTTTGATCACACATATTTTTACTTCAAAGTATTTCAATGAACTTATTTTTGTAGATTTTTAGTGATTTTATGGGATTTTATAAGAATTATAAAACCTAGTTTTAATACCAAAAGTTTGCTGACCAGGTCTTCTGGCGGTCGACCGGGCGGTCGAGCGATGTGCACAGAACGTGCACAGCCAGGGCCGGTCGACCATCCGGTCGACTATCCAGAGAGCTGTGCTCTCTTGATCTGGCCCCGGTCGACCGAGTGGTCGACTGGCAGGTCAAAGCCCAGGGCACGGTCGATCGAGCGGTCGACCGGCAAGCCCCAACGGTCAGAAATTTGACCGTTGGCCGGTTGACTGACAACAGAATTTTCTGCTGAGTTGGCTCCCAACGGCTATATTTTGGAGTCTATTTAAAAGGGGTTGTTTTGGGCTGTTTTACATAAGATTTTTGGAGAGTTTCAAAGCCCGTTTTCCATCTCTATTAGAGGTTTTCTCAACTTTTTTAGGGCTAATACTTCCACATCAAAAGGAGAGTTTTCAAGAGTATTTTCAAAAGTGATTTCTGAGTTTTTCATCACAACTCTATCCTAGTTTTTCTCACACACACTTGAGCTTTCCATTGCTAAATCTATCCTATAGGATCTTTGTTGTGACAGTTGTTTTTGTGATCAAGATAAGTGATCACAAGTTTACATCCTTGTATTGTGAAGTGTTGTAGAGGTTGTGGCCTCGGTGAAGAAGTGTTTACTGTGATCAAGTGAAGTGATCACCAAGTGTTCCGACGTGTGATTGGAAGTGTTGTAAGAGGTGCGACCTCGGCAAGTTAGTGTGCTTGCGTGTTTTTGTTCTTGGAGCAACAAGTGAGGGACTTGAGGGTCCAAGAGTTCTAGTGTGAACTCGTTGTTGGTGTTGCAACACGAGTGATCCAATGTGATCGATTTTAGTGAAAATCCTTCATAGTGTTGAAGGCAGGGACGTAAAGCAAGGGTGCTCGAATATCGAAAAAATCTCCCGTGTTTGCGATTGCTCTCTCACACTTGTATTTACATATCTTGCATGCTTATATTGCTTATCTCTTTATATGATTGATATATCTTGCGCCTTATTGATATATGCTTAGGATTCTTTGCTCACACTTGTATTCAACCAAGAGAGCCATAGTGACACCTCAACTCTTAATCTAGCGGAATCTTGAGGAGATAGTCTAGAGCCCTTCACCGGGAATTCGGCTACACTCTTATGTTATACCTTGTGTGTTGGCTTAATAGCTTTAGTTGTATAAATAGTTTTTAATTCCGCATCATTATCATTAGATTAGCTTGTACACCTATTCACCCACTCTAGATATATTTTCAATTGGTATCAGAGCTTGGTGCTTGACTTGGGTCTAACAAGGTAGAGTTAAAGATCCTCATTATAGCTAATTGCAATATTTGTGTACACACACATATAGATTTCATGTCACCTCCTATGTTTGATATTCTTAACATCCAAACTTGAAAAGTTAAGATGTCAATGTACCTCAAAGCCCTAGAGATTCATGTTTATCTTACCACTATTAAAGATTCATATTATTTAATGGCAAACATCTAGAGGCTAACTCAAAAGCCATACATGCTTTAAAGTCAACCTAAATGATAATTATTTATGTAAGGTTTCTAACTTTGATTCGACTTTTGTAGTATGGAACACACTTATATCTCTTGGTGAACAAAAGCAATATTATATGGGGAGCGACTCGGATGATGGAAGTGAGGATTCCAACATATGCTACATGGTCCAAGGGGATGACCCCCTTGAGGTAAATTCTGAATCTGAGATAGAAGAAGATATTGACATGCTCTATGATGAGCTTGCATCTTTTTGTCAAAAACTTCTTGAAAAATATGATTTCTTGAAAATTGAAAACAATAAGTTGAAAAAGAAAAATACTACTTTGTTAAAAGAAAATGACTCTTTTAAAAATGAATTTACATGTGTTTCAAAGGAAAATAAAGTTTTGAAAAAGGAGAATATTTTCTTATCTTCAAAATTAAATGATATTTGTGAAGGAAATAATTCTTTGAAAAATAAAATTATTTTGGTGGAAAAAGAAAAAGAGATTACCTTGAAAGAAAATAACTCTTTGAAAAGAAAAATTATTTTAAAAGAAAAAGAAAATATTTCTAAAAAGAAAAAGATTGTTGATTCTCATTCTTGTTGTACTAATAATAATCCTTGTCATATTTTTCATGCTACTATTGATAAAGATGAGATTCATGTCTTGAAAAATAGAATTGATTGTTTGAGCTCACTTTGAGCAATTGTGCATTTAACCATTCTAGATTGAAACCTTATTTCAAAAGAAACAAGCTCCACTTCCTCATGCACATAACCCACGGCATACATATGCACACTATGCTCACATTCACACCACTCATATGCATGCTAGAGTGTACACATGTACACATTGTGACCGCAAAAGCCATCTTGTATGATTTTGCTTTGATAGATTAAATTCTATAAATGTTGTAAATAATGATGTTTGGGTTCCTTATGATGCTAACCCTCGTGGACCCAAAAAGAAATGGGTACCAAAATTCCCACCACTTGTATTTGATGTAGGTGTGGGCTCTCACATGACGTGAGAGGTATAGTGCCTTGGTGGTGGATGCATATGGAGCAGATGGACATACCCTATTGATGCATCACTGTCAAGAAAGTTTGGTGGGAGGACCATCATGATTTGGAGACCTAGAGATTAACCCTATTGGTTTTGGTGACTATCTCTAACTCCCATTTAGTTTACATGCTTTTATATTTGATAATTTTTAGCATGTTTTGATTTTATGCTCGTGTTTTGTACTTCATGTGGTGAATACTTGTTTAGATGTATTTTCATTAAAACTTGTGTATATACTTGTACAAGTAATGAGCTACACTTGATTATTATATGTTTGTATTTCAATGCTCATTTGTACTCATTACATGTACATGTATAACTTAGTTTTGATGATTATTTCATTTATACTTGTTTTTCCTATTTTTGTACATGTTTTACTTCAGGTATATGTTATTTTTGTCTAAAACTAGTAAATATACATGTATACCCTTGAGTCACTTGTCTTCATGCAAATTCTATTATGGACTCATTTTGTGTTTGGGATATGTATGTATAAGTTTTGATAGAACATACATATACCTTGAAGTTGGTTAATTTAATGAAAAATAAATTGTTATGATTTTCATATGTTTCGATGTTTTGAGCTTTATTGATTATTTTCATGAATATGCTTCTCAAATGATTCTTTTGCACTCATATTATTTTTGTTTACTCATGACTTTATTTTTTCATGAGCATTTATGAGCTTTATAAATTTCGAGTGTCAACTCTTGTGTATTTAGTATTCTTTATGGAATATATGATTTATTTTCATGTTTGAAGGATCTTTAACTAGTTTTTTAAAAAAAATTACTTTAAACTAGTTATTTATTCTTCTCTTGGTAGTGTTTTCAATTTACAACTATTTCAAATCTTATTTTTGAAAACTTCTACCCTTAAAGGGCGGATGGTTGGGCGACCATGCCTTATATTCCTTATTGAATATCTTTTATCTTGTACATGAAAGGGTGGTAAGTATGAGTTATACACTTGATCTTCAAGGAATTTTATGTTTGTATACTCATATTTATTTCTTATATATGTATGCTTCAAATTCAATTAGTATCAATTTCAATTGGTATTTTCAAATTCATACATACATATATATGATTTGATTGTGCTTGTTTTACAATATCGTTACATCTTAAAGCACAAATTATGTTTATGTTAAGTTTGAGTTTATCCAAATGTTAATTGGTATTTATACAAGCTTATACATTGATTTCAATTGATATTTATTTGATATCAAAATATGCTTCATGTTTCACCTTCAATTAGTATCTAAATCTACTATTGGTATCTTAAAAAAAAAAATTTCAAGTGGTACCAACATTTATTTTTGTTAACTACTATTTGATTTCATTAGTATCAAAATTTGCTTTGTTGACTTAAAAATTTTCAAAAATTTATTTTTAAGTATTATTAAAAAATTTTGTTTCAAAATTTGTTGATATGTATTGCCTATATGCAAGGGGAGCTTAACATCTCTTCTATATATAGATTCATGTTGAGTGTATCTCACATTGAGGAGCATGACCTCTTTCTTTATGTGGTACACGTGTGTAGGGGGAGCTTAACATCTCCGTTTATATATTGTATATTATGCTTTATTTGGGTTAGGGTTTAGTCATCCCTTCTCCATGTAATACAAGTATGCAGGGGGAGCTAACTTTACGTCTCTCCTCTTCATGAATGTATATCGCATATGCACCTTTGTCGTTTGTTTGTCTTTGCCCCTTTGTTGATGAATTGACAAAAATGGGGAGAAGAATTTTGAGAGTTTATATTGTAAGTACACCTAGAGGGGGGGGGGTGAATAGGTGTACGACTAATCTAATGAACAACATGCGAAAATTAAAACTAAATTGTAACACACTTAGTGTAACCAACGAGTGTAGCCGAATTCCCGGTGAAGGGCTCTGGACTAACTCCTCTTGATTCCTCTGAATAAGAGTTAAGGTGCTTTATGAAGCTCTCGTGGTTAAACACAAGTGAGGCACATAAACAAACACAACCAAGCATATAAGAGTGATATGACAATATGAATGATGCAAGGCACAATAGTAAAAGAGAGAGAGAGTTTAGAGTTAATGGATCAAACGCTAACACACAGATATGTTTCGAGGTTCGAGCACACAGCTCTACGTCCCCGTCTTCACACAGAAGGATTTCCACTAACTTGTCCACACAGGACTCCCACACAGGGAACCTCCACTGAGGATTTGGGGCAAATACAACCGGGAGTACACAACTCCTCTCTCAATTACAAACACAACATCTACACTTAGAGGCTAGGCACAAAGCCAACAATATCAACCTCACAAATGAGGGATAGGCACAAAGCCACTACAAACACAATCCACCTCTTCACTAAGAGGGATACCAACACAACCTTTACTATCAACCTCTCACTAGAGGGACACCCACAATCACCTCTCACTAGAGGGATAACACAAATCAAGGAGGGGTTTACAACTTGGTGGTTTCCACAACCACAAACCAATTCTTTCTCACAAAAATAAAGATCCTATAGATAGGATAGAAGATATGGCTCAAGTGTGAGAAAAACACAAGGAATGAAAATAAATACTCAAAGAAAATCCTTGGAAAAAAACTAGAAATAAGGATGAAGAAGATGAACTAAAATACTTTTCCCAAAATCACTTTTCTTTGTTTTTCCAAACCCTATAAAAACACCAAATCAAATGTAAACTTTAAAGCCCAAAACTCTTTTGAAACTTGTATAAAAACACTAGAGAGTATAGGAATTTTTGGCTCTTGAAATTCTATCTAAAACAGCCCAAAGAACCCCAATATATAGGCCAAGAAAAAAATCTAGCCGTTGGGGTCCAGTCAGCAGCCTGGACGGCTGTCAGTCGACCGGCCCGGTCGACCACCAACGGTCAAATTTCTGACCGTTGGGGCAGCGGTCGACCGTGGCCTAGTCGACCGTGGCCTGGAACAGAGAGCAGAGCTCTCTGCCGGTCGACCGACCTGGTCGACCGGGGCTTTCCAGAGAGCAGTCGACCGGGGCTTTCCAGAGAGCAGAAGCTCTCTGGACGGTCGACCGGGTCAGTCGACCGGCCCTCCAGCAAAACTGATGTGCACGTTCTGTACACGTCGGTCGACCGACTCCTGGCTCGGTCGAGCGGTCCGGTCGACCGGCAGAAGCCAGAACAGGACTTTTCAGGATTTAAAACTTGGGTTTTTAATTTTCAAATAAATCCCATAAAATCTCTAAAAATCTACAAAAATAGTTTTAGTATAATACTTTGATATACAAACATGTGTGAAAAAATTCAACACATATTTCAAACAATTTGAACCATTTTTGTGACTTAGAAATTTTGCCGAAAACCAAATTCCGTATTTTCCAAAACTTGGATTTTTGAAATGAAAAACCGTTTTGTCCAAAACTCATCCAAATACAAAAACAGATATTTAAAACAACTTGAAGCATATAGTATATGGATAGAATCCAATATACATGAAAGATATATATATATCAATATTTTTGACATTAAATCCGAAAATAAGTTTTGTTAAAATACCAAAACTCCAAACTCATGAAATAGACTATCAAATTAAGTTTGTTTAAATAGTTGAAGCATAGATGTATATAGAACAAATCTAATATATATTAAACCATGTAAACTTGTTGATTCTATCTATTCATGAAAACCAAGATCGGTTAAACCAAAAATCGAAAACCAATAAACAGGAAACGTGTGTGTGTTGTGAACTTGAGCATATCACACTATCTAATCTTTAACAATGGATCTAAAACATAAACTAAACTATATACCGAGGTCTTCTTGTAGAGCGCCGTCTCCAAGTCGACTCGATCCAAACCGTGATCCACCGAGCTTGACTCCAACGAGTGCTAGATATGAACTTTATGCTTGGGCTCTTGAATCACAATGTGAAAAGCTTCAAAACACCTTTGTTGAAGCTAATCACCTACTAATATCTTGGTTAAGTATCTAAAACTAAACATCACAAGATTATTAGTAAACTATAACTACATGAGTTAATCATCATCAAAACTAGAGTTGAAGGCCTCTGGGCCATCATATATGCATGTTTATATCTCTGTTTATGCATATATGTTTGTTTAGTTTATGCACTTTGTTGAATATCTTTATTGTTTATTGCTATGCATGAGTTAAGGGGGAGCTTCTATGAAGCTTATCTGTAATCCATGCATATATAACTCTATGAGTTTTGTCATCATCAAAAAGGGGGCGATTGTTAACCCAAAGGCCCATCGCTCTAGTTTGATGATGATTAACTCATGTAGTTATAGTACTAATGATATGTTGGAACTTGCTTTTGATGAGACATTTGTGAAGCCATGTCATTTGGAGCTCTATCACAAGCCTATTCAAGAGTTCTTCATGATCAAGACTTCCCAAAGAGAGTTGATAATGATATGTATTGTAATTGTTAATAGCATGTTAAAAGCCTTGACACACACACACACATATCATAGTATCTTAGTCAACTTATAGTCTTTACAAGTCAACTTATACATAGTATAGTCGACTTGACCATTTTCCTAGTCGACTAGCTTTTTGTCCTGAAAAATCCCAACTCTCTGTTTGTCACTGTTAGTCGACTTAACAGGATACCTAGTCGACTAATAGACTTTTGTAGTCGACTTATACTTCCCCCTAGTCGACTAATACCTGGCCTAGTCGACTTATAATATAGTTGTGGTCGACTTGGTTCAGTTTCCAGAAACTTGTCTATTGATTCAAACTTGATCTAGTCGACTTGGTCTTCTCTATAGTCGACTAACCCAGTGAAATTTGCCTACCCTAGTCGACTAACCCATATCTCAAGTCGACTAATGACAGTTCTGACTGTTGGACAGTTTCTATTTTCTGGTATTTTCTTCAACGTTATCCAACATTTGAATATTCAAAATAGTCCTAATAACTACCCTAACTAACCCTAGAGTTCAGCTATAAATAGGGTTGTTATCTTAGGCCAAAATACCAATTAAAATTTATAGTTTTCTGACCAAAACTCTGAAAAATATTCTGGTTATTTGAAAACTGTTCCCACTTCCAGTTCTTCACCAATTCCTACTCTTTTGTGAAGATCTCTGAAAGTTCACCTATAATAGCCCTTGTCCACGATCACATACTGAATCATGGCTTATAGGAAAGGTTGTAATCACTTAAAGGAATCATTGTACAAGAGCGTCTTCTTGGTGTAGAAGAGAGGTTGTACAAGGTGTTTTCTTCTTTTAGTTGTAAGAGGAATTGTACACATTTGGCAAAGGGAATTTGTCAAGTGGTGTGCAAGGTGTTGATTTTGGGTGTACAAAATCAAGGATAAAGGAAAATCTCAAGCGGGAGGCTTGGGGACTGGATGTAGGTCACAAGGACCGAACCAGGATAAATCTTTCGTGTTTGCGTTTGCTTAACTTTTCTGAGATTTAATTTCCTTTTATTGCAAGTGCTTTATTTATTTAACTCTAATCATTCTTTGTTTAGTATATGTGTTGACATTGTATTTTAGATCCACAGTTGGCATCATCTCGGGACCAATATTTGGTATCAGAGCCCTGCATACCTAGTCAACAACCATACAAGGATGTTGACGGAGTTTCCTTCATCACAATTCAAAGAAGGATATTCTACGCAACGTCCACCGCTATTTGATGGATCCAACTACAACTATTGGAAGTGTAGAATGAAGATTTACTTGCAATCGCTCAACTACGAACTTTGGAACATCGTAGAAGCACCATACACCAAACCGACTACCCACTACAACGCTTGGAGTGATGATCAAAAAAGGAATACGAACCTTGACGCCAAAGCGATGAATGCTTTATTCTGTGCCTTAACCAAAGAAGAATTCAACCGTGTGTCAACAACCACTTCTGCAAATCAAATATGGCACACTCTTCAGGTAACACATGAAGGCACAAATAAGGTTAAAGAATCTAAGATTTCTGTTCTTGTCCACAGGTTTGAACTTTTCAAAATGAAGGAGAATGAAACCATCTCAGAAATAGTTACAAGATTCACCGACATTACCAATTCCTTAGCATCCCTTGGAAAGGAATACACCCAAGTCGAAAAAGTTCACAAGATCCTTCGTGCACTCACTTCAGATTGGGAGAAGAAGACAACCGCAATCGAAGAAGTGAATGATCTCTCAACAATGTCATTAGAAAACCTTATTGGTAATCTAATGGCATATGAAGTGCAACTCGAAGAAAGAAAGAAGGATGAACAACAATCTCTCTCAAAGAAGAAAGAACTTGCCTTCCATGCATTCTCAGACACGGACAATTCAGATGACGATGAAGAGGAGATGGCAATGCTTTCAAGAAAATTCAGAAGATTCTTAAAGTAAGGTAAATTTAAATGTTTTAATTGCAATAAAACAGGTTATATGAAGAAGGATTGCCCATTGCTAAAAAACAAAGGTAATTTCAAGAGCAAAAAGTTCAGAAAGAAGAAAGACTACCAAGCATCATGGGAAAACAGTGATTCCTCTTCCTCTGATGAAGAAGAAACCACTGAACATGCCAACATCTGTTACATGGCGCTAGAAGAAGATGAGGTACAATATACTGAACTTTTAGATGCATTTCATGAATTATTCAATGATCTAAAGAATAAAAAAATGAAAAATAAAGTCTTATTAAAGGATAATGAAAAACTTTTCAAAGAAAATTCATGTTATGTTTCTCAAGTTTCTTCTATAAATTCTCAAAAAGATGATTTTGAAATAGTAATATCATCATTGAAAAAGGATAATGAGAATTTTATAAAAGAAAATATTTTGCTTAAAAAAGAAACTGTCTCTAAATGAAAGAATTTCTGTTTTAGATAAAGACATGGTAGTTTTCAACGTGAAATATGAAGAGATTTTGAAAAATGTGACTAAGTTTAATCAAGGAAAAGAAAAGTTGAATGATTTTGAAAACCACCTAGAGGGGGGGGGGGTGAATAGGTGATTATGCTAATCTAGAAACTAAATGCGGAAGTTAAGACAAATTTGCACAAACTTAATACAACCAACAAGTGTAGCCGAATTCCCCGTGAAGGGCTCTGGACTAACTCCTCTTGATTCCCCTAGATAAGGGTTGAGGTGCTATATGAAGCTCTTGTGGTTAAGTATAAGTGAGGCACACACACAAGCAAGCCAAGCATATAAAGATGAACAATATGAAATATGCAAGGCACAACACAAGCAATGAATGATATGACAATATGAATAATGCTTTACACAAAGTAAAGAGAGAGAGTTAGAGAGACAATGGATCAAACGCAAACATAATGATATGTTCCGAGGTTCGAGCCCCTAGCTCTACGTCCCCGCCTTCACCGAGAAGGATTTCTAATCCACTATACTCCCACCGAGGGAACCTCCACCGAAGAGGATTTGTTACAACACTAGGAGTACCGAACTCCTCTCTCAAACACCACCTCACAACCGAGGGGTAGGCCCGTAGCCAAACAACCACAATCACCTCTACCGAAGAGGGATACAAACCACTAAGCTCCACCTCACACAAGAGGGAGCAAACAACAATCTCCACCTCTACCAAAGAGGGAGCAAACCAATCACCCGATCAACCTCTACCAAAGAGGGATACAACAAGAGCAAGGGTGTTTACAATTTGGAGGCTACAACAACCTCAAACAATCTCTTTTTCCACTAAACAAAGATCCTAATAGATTAGGATAGAATGATAAGCTCAAGTGTGGAAAAACTAGGTGTTTGGAAAACAAAAACTCAAAGAAATAATCTTGGGAAAACTCTTGATAAATGATAGAATTGAAGAACAAAACAAATCTCCCAAATTACTCTTTTCTTTGATTTTTCCAAAAACCTAAAACAAACAAGATGAATCCTTTTTGGCACAAAAACACTTTTAAAAACTTGTTTAAAACACTTGTATATCAGAGAAATTTTGGCTCTAAAAATCTTGGCTAAAATCCCAAAGGAATGGGGTTTATATAGGCCAAACAGAAAACTAGCTGTTAGGCTGATCTGTCAGCCTGACAGGCTTGCGGTCGACCGGCCCGGCCGACCGCCAACGGTCATAAATATGACCGTTGGGCCATCCCGGTCGACCGCCCGGCCGACCCCCCAGATACAGAGAGCAGAGCTCTCTGGTCCGGTCGGCCGACCGGCCGACCGTCCCTGTGTCTGCCAAACGTGCACAAGTCTGTGCACGTCGGTCGACCCGCCCTTGGTTCGGCCGACCGTACGGCCGACCGACCTGACATGTTAGCCACAGTCTGGGTTAGAAACTGGGTAAAATAATTTATTAAAAAATTCTTTTATCTTATAAAATTCCATAAAACTTGTTTTAACATTTTATATTGAAAAACATACTTGTGATAAATATTTCAAGACAAATATCAAGTATATTGAATCATTTTTGTGTCTTGCAAATTTTATCAAAAACCAAAACTGTATTTTATCAAACTTGGATTTTTCAATACATGAATAGGAAAGTCAAAATAAGTTTGTTTAAGAAATTTAAGCATGCATGTATAGAAAGAATACATCTACTATACATATAAACTATGTAAACTTGTTTGATCAAACTATTCATGAAAACCAAATCCAAAACATGAAACGTGTGTGTATTGTGCACTTGAGCATATCAACTATTCTTATCTTTACACATGGATCTAAAACACACTAAACTAAAACTAGGATACCTAAGTCTTCTTGACGATCTTCAATCTTCAAGCCGACTCGATCCCAAACGTGATCCACCGAGTGCAAAGGTATGATCTTGATGCTCGGGCACTGGAATCACCATGAAAAGCTTTTAAACTCCTAGTTGAAGCTAATCACCAACTAATATCTTGATTAATGATCTGAAACTTAAACAACATAAGATTATTAGTAAACATAACTACATGAGTTAATCATCATCAAAACTAGAGTGGAAGGCCTCTGGGCCAACAATCTCCCCCTTTTTGATGATGACAAAACTCATGGAGTTATATATGCATGGATTAAAGTTAAGCTTCAAAGAAACTCCCCCTTAACTCATGCATAAAACAAATAAACATAAATATGTAATGAATGACAATGCATAATCAATAAAAAGGCTCTAGATACCCAATGAAATGTTCAAAAACAAAACATGCTCTAGATACCAATTAAAATTAAACTAAATTAAACTTAATATATGCAAAACATAAATATGCATATATAAAACTCAAACAAACTCAAACAAACTCAAAATCTTTCTCCCCCTTTTTGTCAATTATCAACAAAGGGGTAAAAACAAAACTAAATCAATAAATTTTTCTCCCCCTTTTTGTTCGAAACAAAGAAACAACAAGAGGGTTAAAAATAATAAAAACAATGTTCTCCCCCTTTTTGTGTAAAAAAATATCAATAAGGGGTTACAATCAATTAAGATATCAATTGAAAATATGTCAAAGTAGCATCTTGATACCAATTGAAATCATTAACATCTTGATATCAAAAGAGAGTATTTTTTTTAAGTATATGATATCAATTTGAAAATTTTATTTTCTAGCATAAATTAAGGGAGTGGAAATACAAATACCAATTGAAATATGAAAATCGAATTTTCTCCCCCTTTATGAAATACCAACTAAAACAATGCGTAGGCTCGAAATAAGATACCAATTGAAAATTGAATCAATTGAAACAAAGATGGAGCTCAAGCTTAGCATAAACAAAATTTTATGCTTAAAGATATAGTGATATAATAAGCACAAATAAAACATATATATATGTATGAGAAGTTTAATACCAATCGAAATTGATACTATTGGAATTGAAAAACATACATACATACAAACATATATGAGTATACAAGAAGGGTCAAAATTGATACCAATTGAAAGAATCCAATGATACCAATTGAAACAACAATGATATCAAAGTATAACTCATATAACCTATCCTCCCAATCATGCTTATGTTTAAAAGATTTTCAATGTAAAGCATACACAAGGCATGGTCTCCCAACCAACCGCCCTTAGAAGGTAAGGGTTTTCAAAAATAGATTTGAAAAATAAAGTATGTTTGAAAAACTCTAACAAATGAAGAATATCGCAACTAGTTATATGAATTGTAAACTAGTACGAAATCCTTCAAGCAAGGAATAAAACAAAATTATTTTTCATGAAACATGAAATCCACATGATAATCAACACTCTAAGCCAATTAAGCATAAATATGACTCATGAAAACAAAACATGAGTTAACAATAAATGTGAGTGTCCAAATAAGATGTGAAGATCATAATCATGAAAGATGGACAATAAGCTCAATATTCCTTGAATCACGAAAAATATGAAAATCATCAAAGCTTATTTAATCTTCAAGGCATATGTATGTCTTAAACAAACTAAGGTATACATACATATCCAAACACAACGAGTCCACAAAGATATATGCATGAAGGCACGTGGCTCAAAGGATGTTATGTATAACAATAATTTGGATAAAATAGACATATACATGAAGTTAAACAAAAACACATGGAAACATGAAAAACTAAATTTCCATTAAAACAAATTTCATTTCAAGGTATATGTATGATTTGTTAACACAAAAAGTATACATACATATCCCTAAACACAATTGAGTCCATATGTATAGATTTGCATGAAAAGCAAATGACTCAAGGGGTATACATGTATATCTTAAAGTTTGGCAAAATAGACATATACATGAAATAAAAATACATGATCATAAAACAAAACCAAAATGGGAATACAAGTTTAAAATGCATGGATCATCAAAACTAGACTATACTAGCACATCTAATGGGTTCAAATAAGCATTCAAGCTCAAACATATATAGATTTATTTGTGGCCCACTATATGTACAAGTATATATCCTAGTCTTAATGAACACTAACATTTAAACAAATATTCAAATCATGAAGCATCGAAACACAAGATAAAATCATCATGACAAAACTAAACATGATTATTATGTAAATTCACATGTTATTAGAGCTATGATAAACATGATAGCTAAACAAATGGTGAGAACACTAAAATAATGATCCATATTAAACATGGGTGTCTCAAAGGCTATACATGTATGTCAAGGATCTAATAATCGTGGCGTTCACATAATAATCAATAAACAATAAAAACATGCTATAAATGATAAATATGGAAAGCATGCAAACATAAATAAGGAGTAAGAGACCGTTACCAAAACCTATGAGGCAACTCTCCATGACTCCAAAACATGGTGGTCATCTCCACCAAACTTCCCTTGAAAGTGATGCATCCAAATGATTTCCATTAAGCTCGGAACGCATCCACTCCAAGGTACCGCTACTCTCACGTCATGTGAGAGCCCACACCTACATCATAAACAATAGGGGTGGTCTTTGGTACCCATATCTTGTTGGGTCCATGG
Source organism: Agave tequilana (assembly GCA_038442645.1). NCBI lineage: Eukaryota > Viridiplantae > Streptophyta > Magnoliopsida > Asparagales > Asparagaceae > Agave > Agave tequilana. The sequence goes on along the minus strand of JAVJIF010020002.1, from coordinate 62,453 downwards.
GGGTTAGTCCCTTCTCTAACCCAAACAAATTTATTTGCTAAATTACAATCATGTATTCTATCATAGCAAAATTTAGCAAGGTGGCCCTTACGTCCACAATGTGTACAAGTGTACACATGAGCATACAAGTGATGATGGTGTCCGTGAGGAGCATGTGTATGCCGTGTATGGTGTGCATGCATAATAGGAACTTGTTTCTTTCGAAACAAAGTTTCCAAACGTGTATGGTTCATGGCACATTGGCTCAAAGTGGAGCCCAAACAATCAATATTCTTCTTAAGCATAGAAATATCTTTTTCAATTAAAGAAGAAGTGGAACATGCAATAGGTGAAGTGTGTGATACTACCCTAGCATGGCAAACATGTGCATCAATCTTATTTTGCAAAGAATTATTTTTCTTTAAACAAGCTTCTAAATCCTTAGAAATAGAAGCAATCTTAATTTTCAAAGAATCATTTTCTTTTAAAACAAAACTAACTTTTGAAGACAAGTTTTCATTTTTCTTCAAAATATCATTACAATCATTTTTGTTTTTCAAAAACTCATTCTCTTTTAAGGCAAGATCAAGTTTAGATTTTAATGAATCCCTCTCATTAGAAATCTCCTCTTTTTCTTGCAAAACAATATCAAGTCTAGAGATCAAATTTTTATTTTCATTATTAAGGCCTAGACTTTTCTTTTTCAAAATGTTATATTTTTCTATCAATTTTTCACAAACGATAGATAGTTCTTCATTCAAAGCATGGGCATCAACAAATTCATCACATGAAGAACTAGAATCAAAACTATCTAGTTGAGTTTCCGATTGTACCTCAAAGGAGTCATTCCCTTGGACCATGTAGCATTGAGACTCGGATTCTCCACTAGATTCCTCCGGTTGGATTGGCAATTGAAGCTTGGAGGTGGTTGTGGTTATCAACTTGTTCCACACTGCAAAGGCGGAATCAAGATTAGAAACATGCATAAGATCATCTTTTGAAAGCGTGCTTCTAATAGCCTCAAGGGCTTGTGCATTGGCCCTTATATGATTGCTATTACCAAGATAGCATTTCTTGGTAGCGGCAAGGAAAACATGCAAGCCTAGGGTTTGTAGGTAAATGGACATCTTAGTCTTCCAAACAAGAATGTTGGAAGCATCAAACATAGGTGGGGTCATGAAGTCCATGGGTCCAAACTAAATGTGTGCAAACAAAAATATGTACAAATGCAAATGATAGATTAGCAAACAAGGATCTCACTCCTAGGATGTTAAGCCTAAGTATCAGGAGCGTAGGCTCTGATACCAATTGAAAACCACCTAGAGGGGGGGGGGGTGAATAGGTGATTATGCTAATCTAGAAACTAAATGCGGAAGCTAAGACAAATTTGCACAAACTTAATACAACCAACAAGTGTAGCCGAATTCCCCGTGAAGGGCTCTGGACTAACTCCTCTTGATTCCCCTAGATAAGGGTTGAGGTGCTATATGAAGCTCTTGTGGTTAAGTATAAGTGAGGCACACACACAAGCAAGCCAAGCATATAAAGATGAACAATATGAAATATGCAAGGCACAACACAAGCAATGAATGATATGACAATATGAATAATGCTTTGCACAAAGTAAAGAGAGAGAGAGAGTTAGAGAGACAATGGATCAAACGCAAACATAATGATATGTTCCGAGGTTCGAGCCCCTAGCTCTACGTCCCCGCCTTCACCGAGAAGGATTTCTAATCCACTATACTCCCACCGAGGGAACCTCCACCGAAGAGGATTTGTTACAACACTAGGAGTACCAAACTCCTCTCTCAAACACCACCTCACAACCGAGGGGTAGGCCCGTAGCCAAACAACCACAATCACCTCTACTGAAGAGGGATACAAACCACCAAGCTCCACCTCACACAAGAGGGAGCAAACAACAATCTCCACCTCTACAAAAGAGGGAGCAAACCAATCACCCGATCAACCTCTACCAAAGAGGGATACAACAAGAGCAAGAGTGTTTACAACTTGGAGGCTACAACAACCTCAAACAATCTCTTTTCCACTAAACAAAGATCCTAATAGATTAGGATAGAATGATAAGCTCAAGTGTGGAAAAACTAGGTGTTTGGAAAACAAAAACTCAAAGAAATAATCTTGGAAAAACTCTTGATAAATGATAGAATTGAAGAACAAAACAAATCTCCCAAATTACTCTTTTCTTTGATTTTTTCAAAAACCTAAAACAAACAAGATGAATCCTTTTTGGCACAAAAACACTTTTAAAAACTTGTTTAAAACACTTGTATATCAGAGAAATTTTGGCTCAAAAAATCTTGGCTAAAATCCCAAAGGAATGGGGTTTATATAGGCCAAACAGAAAACTAGCCGTTAGGCTGATCTGTCAGCCTGACAGGCTTGCGGTCGACCGGCCCGGTCGACCGCCAACGGTCATAAATATGACCGTTGGGCCATCCCGGTCGACCGCCCGGCCGACCCCCCAGATACAGAGAGCAGAGCTCTCTGGTCCGGTCGGCCGACCGGCCGACCGTCCCTGTGTCTGCCAAACGTGCACAAGTCTGTGCACGTCGGTCGACCCGCAGGTCGACCGGCCCTTAGTTCGGCCGACCGTGCGGCCGACCGACCTGGCCTGTCAGCCACAGTCTGGGTCAGAAACTGGGTAAAATAATTTATTAAAAAAATTCTTTTATCTTATAAAATTCCATAAAACTTGTTTTAACATTTTATATTGAAAAACATACTTGTGATAAATATTTCAAGACAAATATCAAGTATATTGAATCATTTTTGTGTCTTACAAATTTTATCAAAAACCAAAACTGTATTTTATCAGACTTAGATTTTTCAATACATGAATAGGAAAGTCAAAATAAGTTTGTTTAAGAAATTTAAGCATGCATGTATAGAAAGAATACATCTACTATACATATAAACCATGTAAACTTGTTTTGATCAAACTATTCATGAAAACCAAATCCAAAACATGAAACGTGTGTGTATTGTGCACTTGAGCATATCAACTATTCTTATCTTTACACATGGATCTAAAACACACTAAACTAAAACTAGGATACCTAAGTCTTCTTGACGATCTTCAATCTTCAAGCCGACTCGATCCCAAACGTGATCCACCGAGTGCAAAGGTATGATCTTGATGCTCGGGCACTGGAATCACCATGAAAAGCTTCTAAACTCCTAGTTGAAGCTAATCACCAACTAATATCTTAGTTAATGATCTGAAACTTAAACAACACAAGATTATTAGTAAACATAACTACATGAGTTAATCATCATCAAAACTAGAGTGGAAGGCCTCTGGGCCAACAGATTTGCTATCATATCAAAAGATGTCACATAATCATTATGGTATTGGATTTTTTGAAAAATCTTCATATGTTAGTAATCCATATAATTCTTTTGTGAAAATAAAGTCTGATATTGTTTCAAAAAGAATTAAGAATAAGTTTATATGGATTCCTAAAAACTTAAGCATTTTTGAATAAAATACTTATATTGCTTCATACATACATGATATATGTAATTCATGCAATTATGTGTATACTAACAGATGGAAACCAAATTCAAATTGGGTTTGGTCTCCTCAAGGTTAATTTTACTCTTATGATTGGTACCATCTAATGTTTATCTTTCAGGTACCATATAAGAAGTTTGATAAGGACATTTCTTCAAATATTTATCATATATATACATGTTATTATATATTTGTTGCAGGGGGAGAACACAAGTATTTCTATATCTGTTATAACCCATTTTCTACAGGGGGAGAACATATAACTTATTTTCTGCAGGGGGAGCATTTGTGCACACAAAGTGTCTTCATCAAAAAGGGGGAGAATGTTGGAACTTGCTTTTGATGAGACATTTGTGAAGCCATGTCATTTGGAGCTCTATCACAAGCCTATTCAAGAGTTCTTCATGATCAAGACTTCCCAAAGAGAGTTGATAATGATATGTATTGTAATTGTTAATAGCATGTTAAAAGTCTTGACACACACACACACACACACACATCATAGTATCTTAGTCGACTTATAGTCTTTACAAGTCGACTTATACATAGTATAGTCGACTTGACCATTTCCCTAGTCGACTAGCTTTTTGTCCTGAAAGATCCCAACTCTCTGTTTGTCACTGTTAGTCGACTTAACAGGATACCTAGTCGACTAATAGACTTTTGTAGTCGACTCATACTTCCCCCTAGTCGACTAATACCTCGCCTAGTCGACTTATAATATAGTTGTGGTCGACTTGGTTCAGTTTTCAGAAACTTGTCTATTGATTCAAACTTGATCTAGTCGACTTGGTCTTCTCTATAGTCGACTAACTCAGTGAAATTTTCCTACCCTAGTCGACTAACCCATATCTCAAGTCGACTAATGGCAGTTTCTGACTGTTGGACAGTTTCTGTTTTCTGGTATTTTCTTCAACGTTATCCAACGTTTGAATATTCAAAATGGTCCTAATAACTATCCTAACTAACCCTAGAGTTCAGCTATAAATAGGGTTGTTATCTTAGGCCAAAATACCAATTAAAATCTATAGTTTCTGACCAAAACTCTGACAAATATTATGGTTATTTGAAAACTGAAAACTGTTCCCACTTCCAGTTCTTCACCAATTCCTACTCTTTTGTGAAGATCTCTGAAAGTTCACCTATAATAGCCCTTGTCCACGATCACATACTGAATCAAGGCTTATAGGAAAGGTTGTAATTACTCAAAGGAATCATTGTACAAGAGCGTCTTCTTGGTGTAGAAGAGAGGTTGTATAAGGTGTTTTGTTCTCTTGGTTGTAAGAGGAATTGTACACATTTGGCAAAGGAAATTTGTCAAGTGGTGTGCAAGGTATTGATTTTGGGTGTACAAAATCAAGGATAAAGGAAAATCTCAAGCGGGAGGCTTGGGGACTGGATGTAGGTCACAAGGACCGAACCAGGATAAATCTCTCGTGTTTGCATTTGCTTAACTTTTCTGAGATTTAATTTTCTTTTATTGCAAGTGCTTTATTTATTTAACTCTAATCATTCTTTGTTTAGTATATGTGTTGACATTGTATTTTAGATCCACAATTGGCATCATCTCGGGACCAACATGATATTGTGTTTATTTAGTCTCAGATATTTGATCAAGATTTTAGTTGGTGTTTAGCTTCAACAAAGGAGTTTTGGAGCTAACACGTGCTGATTCAAGAGCTCACGCTTCAAGATCGCATCAAGTACTCAAGAGGAGTCTAACTCATTGGATCAAGGTTTGGACCAAGTCAAGATGGAGAAGAAGATTTTCAAGAGAAGATTTTCATGAAGACTTGTGTCATGTTTGTAAGTGTTAAGATTTATTTTTAGATAAAATGTAAAGGATAGATTATTTGTGGATTGCTGAAGCTCATACACGCACACACACAAGATTTACATGTGTTTTCTTAAAATAGTTTTGATTTTAGAAAATATTGTTTTGGAATTGAGCTTCATAGTATATATCTTTATGTTTCATGAATAGAGTTCATCAAAACAAGTTTATATGGTTTATATTTGTTTTGAATTTCATCCATACACATTGTTGGTTCAAATGTTTAGAAAAACTTATTTGGTGATTTTATATCATATGTTTAAGTTTTGTATTTATCAAAACTTATTTTAGAGCTTATTGTCAAAAATATAGATATTTCATCTTAGATGTGTATTGGATCATATCTATACACACTAAGCTTCAAAAGTGTTTAAATTATCTTGTTTTTGTATTTGGATAAGTTTTGGAAAAATTATATTTCAAATTAAAGATTGATTTTGAAAAATACGAATTTCTGTTTAAAGCAAAATTTTAATATCACAAAAATAGTTCAAAACGTTTGTAATATGTGTTGAATTTTGATCACACATATTTGTACTTCAAAGTATTTTAATGAACTTATTTTTATAGATTTTTAGTGATTTTATGAGAATTTATAAAACCTAGTTTTAATCCCAAAAGATTTGCTGACCAGGTCTTCTGGCGGTCGACCTACCGGTTGACCGAGCCAGAAGTCGGTCGACCGGGCAGTCGAGCGATGTGCACAGAACGTGCACAGCCAGGACCGGTCGACCGGGCAGTCGACCGGCAGGTCAAAGCCCTGGGCACGGTCGACTGGGCAGTCGACCGGCAGGCCCCAACGGTAAAAAATTTAACCGTTGGCCGATCGACTGGCCGGTCGACCGACAGCAGGATTTCCTACTGAGTTGGCTCCCAACGACTATATTTTGGAGTCTATTTAAAGAGGACTGTTTTGGGCTGCTTTACATAAGATTTTTGGAGAGTTTCAAAGCCAGTTTTTTCCATCTATATTAGAGGTTTTCTCCACTTATTTTAGGGCTAATACTTCCATATCAAAAGGAGAGTTTTCAAGATTGTTTTCAAAAGTGATTTCTTAAGCTTTTCCCCACAACTCTATCCTAGTTTTTTTCACACACACACTTGAGCTTTCAATTTCTAAATCCATCCTATAGGATCTTTATTGTGAGAGTTGTTTTTGTGATAAAGAGAAGTGATCACAAGTTTACATCCTTGTATTGTAAAGTGTTGTAGAGGTTGTGGCCTCGGTGAAGAAGTGTTTGTTGTGATCAAGTGAAGTGATCACCAAGTGTTCCGACGTGTGGTTGGAAGTGTTGTAAGAGGTGCGACCTCGGCAAGTTAGTGTGCTTGCGTATTTGTTCTTGCGGGAACAAGTGAGGGACTTGCAGGTCCAAGAGTTCTAGTGTGAACTCGTTGTAGGTGTTGCGGCACCGAGTGATCCAGTGGGATCGATTTTAGTGAAAATCCTTCATAGTATTGAAGGCGGGGACGTAGAGCAAGGGTGCTTGAACCTCGAAACAAATCTCCTGTTTTTGCTATTGCTCTCTTTCTCACTTGTGTTTACATATCTTGCATGCTTATATTGCTATCTCTTTATATGCTTGATATATCTTGTGCCTTATTGATATATGCTTGGGATTGTTTGCTCACGCTTGTATTCAACCAAGAGAGCCATAGTGGCACCTCAACTCTTAATCTAAAGGAATCTTGAGGAGATAGTCCAGAGCTCTTCACCGGGAATTCGACTACACTATTGTGTTGTACTATATGTGTTGGCTTAATAGCTTTAGTTTGTATAAATAGTTTTTAATTCCGCATCATTATCATTAGATTAGGTTGTACACCTATTCACCCCCCTTCTAGGTGTATTTTTAAACTTTTCCTGCATACTATACAATGTATAAACGGAGATGTTAAGATCCCCCTATACATGTGTATATATAAAGAAAATATGTCAAACTCTTCTTTATATCCTACACTCAACATGAATCAATATATGGAGGAGATGTTAAGCTCCCCTAACATATAGGAAATACATATCAAAATAAATTTTGAAACCAATTAAAAACAAAATTTGATACCAAATTAAAGTGAAATTTTAATACCAATTGAAGCAAAAT
>JAVJIF010020002.1:0-50000 GCA_038442645.1 Agave tequilana | reverse complement strand
CCCGTCTAATCAAATTTTTGGCGCCGTTGCCGGGGAGAGCGACGGTATTATTTTTAAAAGTGAGAAACTAAACTATATTTCGTCTCTGTTGCAGGTTACAGGAGAAGAAAACAGGAAAATATCAATTGCAGAGTACATATAAGTGGCTCTGGTCTTCTGCTCTCAAAAGTAGAAGCCAGAAGTCCTCTGAACGGCCGCGGACCCGCGGCCCTGGCCGTGGAAACGCGGCAGTTTAGAGTTCATTACTGACCTAATTTTTGCAGGGGCTTCTGCTCTGCAAGATACTGCTGCCTATATACTTCATTTCCTGTATACTTCACTGTATTCCTGTTAATTAATTCAACAGTAAGAAATTGGTTGATAATTGCTAAAAAATTGTTAGACATCTTGCATTATAGGCACGTGTCTTTCAATTACTTTAAATTTACTGTTGAAGAGTGCGTGGGACAAGGTACGTAATTCATTGCATATAGATTAGGACTCACTCTTTGTTTGATTTATCTTACTTGGAGTGAACCTTGTTTGTTTCTATATCGTACACTTGCACAATTAATTCTAAGGGCAATTCCTGTAAATAACATAAGGTGGGGGAGGTCATTACCCTTTCCTTAGCCCGGAAATCATTTTCCCCACGTACTCACAATCCTAAGCTTGTAAATAAAATTTGATAGACGTTGGCCCTAGGGACATCCGGACTCACTTAGGAGATTATCCTAAGGGGGAAAAGTGTTGGAAATTGACTTCTGTAAAATCGGTGTCTAGGAAAGGGGTTAAGGGCCGAAAGCCCGAAGGTTGTTGGTTACTTAATTAAGGAACGTCTTCGGACGGAAAACCTCCCAACGACTTTACCCTTCCCTGGCTGATTTGCTTATAGTCAAGGTCTACACTAAACCTCCTGTGGACAGTCTATTTAGGAGTCATCTAGGACCAGAAACCCTAGACAAGCTTGGATTGATTTTTTTTCTTTTGTTGTTTGTTATTTTTTCTTTTTCGCTGGTGTGATCGGTGCACGTTGTTAGTGATTGTATATACAATAGTGGTTTTGTGATCCTAATTCTTTCTACACTTACACTTCCACAACCACTTCATCATGACCAACAACGTCTCACTTCAGGATCGATTTTATCCGATTCGCACCTCCATTCCTTCATGCATTCTTCTCCCCGAGCCTAATGGAAATAATTTTGAGCTGAAACCACAATTCATTAGTACACTTCCCCACTTCCATGGTCTAGAGTCTGAGGACGCGTACCTCTTTATTCGTGAGTTTGAAGCGGTATGCCAAATGATGAGAATATCCCAACTTTCTGAGGATGCTGTTAGGTTACGGTTCATACCGTTTGCACTTAAAGATTTAGCTAAGAAATGGCTTTATAGTCTTCCTGTCAGTTCCATATCTTCATGGGATGATTTTGTTAAGGTCTTTCTTAGGAAATTCTATTCTATCCACAAAACAGCCCTCATGAGAAAAAACATAATGCAATTCAAGCAAGAACAAAATGAACCTTTCTGGAAATATCTTGAGCGTTTCAAAGACCTCCTTGCCCTATGTCCCCATCACGGTATAGAGAAATGGCGGCTATGCCAGATTATCTATGATGGATTAGATTACCAAACAAAAACCCTTTTAGAATCCATGTGCCAGGGGGAATTTTTGAAAAAAGATGAACATCAGGGGTGGGATCTCTTTGAAACCCTAGCTGAAAAAACCATTCAGTGGGAGTCTTGTCCTGACAAATCCATTTCCACTACTTCCAGAACTGGTACACACTCCAAAGGATCCTCTATAGCTGCAGAAATTGAGATCAAACAATTAATAAAGAGGATAGAACTGCTTGAGTCAAAAGGGAATTCTATGGTCAACCAGGTCAAACCATTGCCTCTGATTAAACCGGGTTGCACCAACTGTCATGACCTTAGCCATGTTGTTGAGGAGTGTCCATTATATCAGCCCCCATTTCAGGAGAACATGAATGCAGCATTTACCAGACCCCCATACTCCAATACTTACAATTCAGGATGGCAGAACCATCCAAATTTTTCATGGAGTCAGTCTGGTCCTGAGCATCATAGGCCACAACTTCCACATCTGTACAATGCTCAGTTTCACCCATCCAGTTTCGATCAGAATTCACTGTATGTTCATCCATCTCACAGTCCACCACAGTCTTATCAGTCTTATCATATGCCACCACCATATGACCAATCACAATTCCAATCTCCATATCCTCAACATCCACCCCAAAATAATTCTGAAATATCTGAGTTGAAACAAATGATAGAAACCTTAACAAAGAACCAGCAACAGGAGTTGAATGAAATGAAGGTCCAGATCAAGCAATTGGCTGAGAATCAAAAAGGACTGTTCTTAAGCCAGCCATTGCTAAATCCCAAAGTTGAAAATTCAGGACCCAGTCACTGTCATGCCATTCACACCCTGAGATCTGGTAAACAAGTTGACAATAAGGTTTCTAGTCCACAATCTCATCCAGTACCAAAGCAAACTCCTCATGTCCCAATGTCACCAACTTTTGACAAACCATCCTCTAGTTCAGAGCCATCCACTTCCAAGGCCAAGGGTGAAGAAAAGGTAGATGAGCATACATACAAGCCTATAGTTCCATATCCAAATAGGCTGAGAAATAACAAGTCAAATGCTCACATGGAGAAAATAAAAGAAACATTCAATAAGGTCCAAATCAATGTCCCTCTTCTTGATGCCATTCAACAAGTGCCATCATATGCCAAATTTTTGAAGGAAATGTGCACCAAGAAGAGGAAGACCCAAGTCCCTAAAAAAGTCTTCCTTGCATCATCCATCAATGAGCTGCTCACTGGTCCAATTCCTGTTAAGTATAAAGACCCAGGGAGCCCCACCATTTCATGCATCATAGGACAGACTACAATAAATAGGGCACTTCTTGATTTGGGGGCCAGTATCAATCTCCTGCCTTTCTCTGTGTACCAACAATTGGGGTTAGGTGATCTTCTTCCGACCCAAATGACCATCCAACTGGCTGACCGCTCTGTTACTAAACCCAAGGGGTAGTCCAAGATGTTCTTGTCAAAGTTGGAGAATTCTTTTATCCAGTTGACTTTTGTGTCCTTGAAACAAAACCAGTATCAAATTCCAATCAAAGGGCACAAATTCCTGTCATTCTGGGTCGACCATTCCTGGCTACTGCAAATGCAATCATTAATTGCCGGAATGGATCTATGAGGTTGACTTTTGGTAACATGACACATGAACACAATGTCTTCCACACACAGCCTCACAAAACAAAGATCAAACATTTGAGGTTAATTTCATTAGTAACAATTGTGAGGAGGAAGGTGAAGATCCAAAAGATGAGTCACAATCTTGTGATTCTCTTATCCGAGTACCCTTTCAAACGGGGAAAGTTGATTTGAATACTTTCACTTTCAATGAGCCAACTGAGACTGTATTTGAACCTCCAATTGATATATCATTTGAAGACTTATTTGCTGATGAGATCATGTGTTTAGATGAGTCAACTCGGGGTAAATTAGTTAATTGTCCACTTCCGGATGTTGACTTGAGCTTTGAAGAATTATATGGAGAGGAGTTAAAATTTCTAAACACTGGAAGTGATGAGATTCTGAGTGAGAGTGGTGATAAGGACTTTATTTGTGAACGATGTGGTGGAAAGAGTATGAATGAAAACAACAACAAATTGAAACTGGAATCACCTAGGGTAAGAACAATTCAGACCGTTTCCCAATGGAGTTCAAGAAAGAGAACACATTGGAACGATGGGAAACGGGCCAGAGGGAAGCGACCAAAAACCCAGGTGAGAGTTACATTTGTATATTCTTTGTAAATAATTTTTCCTACCTCTTACCTATTTCATGCATACATTTACCATAATGCATTGAGGACAATGCATGAAATAAGTGTGGGGGAGGGTTTACTAACATAGGATTTTCTTTTCTTTATAGGATTTTTATTTTTTAGGACTTTTATTTTTCTTTTTAGGTCTTTTATTTTTAGATTTTATCTTTTTCTATTTTTAGATTTTATTTTTTCTAGATTTTCCATTTTCTTTTTAGATTTTGCTTTTCTTTTAGAAAAATATAAAAAAAAATAAAATAAAAAAAATAAATAAAAATAAAAACTTTTTGAAATAAGAGATAATGTTTTGTTCTATTTTTAAGAAAATTAAGATGTATCTTAGAGATTAAGAAAGCCTTAATTATGACATCTTAAATCTAGTTGAAGTAATAGATCTTGTTTGAGATTATAGGCTAAGTAAGTAAAATTGGTGAGATATTTTTATCTTGAATTTTTTGCCTTAGATAATATGCACTTTACACTTACACATTTCTTGGGATGGAGACAAAGACCAAAAATGCCACATATATATATATATAAAAAAATAAAAATAATAAAAAAAAGAGAAAAAGAAAAAAAGAAAAAAAATATATAAATAAAAGATCACTTATTAAGCTGGGAAATTGTGCCTCAAGAAGCATGATGACTCACGCCTAACAGTGATCTCACCTATTAAGCTGGGTAATTGTGCCTCAAGAAGCATGATTATTCACGCCTAACGGTGATTATGAATAATCCCCCTTAGTTTTGTGGCCTTTTTCACTCGAGTCCTTAAACCCGAGGGATGTTTCCTCATCTGGTGCCCTAAGACCATCTGGTTTGGGAGTCATCGGTTATAGGCTCGCTACATGGGTGAACTAGAAAGCCTAATAAAACCAAGGGAAGAAAAAGAAAAAGAAAAAAAAAAGAGAATATATATATATAGAAATAAATGGCTTGATGGTTGGAGTTGAAATCCCAGAAATTTTCACAGAGCACGGTGTGCATATTATCTAGGTTTTATGAAAGATAAAATATTCAATCCAATTTTGAATTCTTACCTTAATTAAAACAAGATCTTGCATGGATACTAAGTTTAAGAAAGAATAATTATAGGTGGACTTATGACCTAGGATCACTTATATTTTTGCAAAAATAGTTCGTAAACTTGTCTCTTATTCAAAATGCGTTTTCAAAACACTAACATTTATCTTCTTTCTTTATGGATTTTGTGGGTGTAATCCGCTGAAAACCCTCAGGAGACAACACTCCTCCTCTAGGGTAACCTAGAGGTTTAACGGCTTGTTGCACATGCTCAGTGCAATCGCGTCACCTGCGAAAGTGGTGTAATAAACTTGTAGTTTAGATTTTCTTTTCTTTTCTTTGTTTTGCTCGGGACGAGCAAAAGAATAAGTGTGGGGGTGTGATTAGTACTCAATATTGCATATTTTATATCATATTCCCCATGCATAATACAAATAAATAAATGATTTTTAATCCTCTTCTCTACATATTTGCAGGTACACAATTAAAAGGAGATAAAGTAATTAATTACCTTAATTAGCAATAATTAAGGTGATTAGTTAAAGATTCAAGATAAAGCCAAATCTCAAACCAGATCTAGAGAGATCCGCGCAACAAACTCCGAATCCAAGTAGTCCACGTGGCTAACCAACTCTCAACTGAACTGTACCAGAAAGATCTGGACCAACGGCCCAGATCTGGCCGCAATCCCGCGGCAATCCGCGGCAAGATCATGGCCGTTGGTCCCCGGATTTTGTGGCAACAACCTACTCTCCAGAAGCTTCTCCAATCTGCTATAAATACTGCATCATCACCTGCGAGCTGGGGGGGATCAGAGAAGAGAGAGGGTTTAGTTCTAGGTTTTGTATTTTGATAGTTTTTGTTTAGGTTTTTTTTAGCTCTCTATAATCTTCTTCTCCCTAGATTTCATTGCAAGAGAGATTTGTATGAGAGAGAGAGCTTGTATCAACAAGGAGTGACAACTTGGAGCTATACAAGGATTGATCCATTCTCTACATATCTACTTGAGCTTGATTCTAGTTTGTCTTCTTCACTTGCTTTTATTTTGCTTTGTTACTTGCTTTGTTAATTTCTAGCAATTTAATCATGCTTTTTTTCTTTTTGTAATGGCTAGTAGCTAATTTCTTGTTCCATGTACTAGCTAACCACTACTCTTGCTACTACTAACTCATGGGTGATTGCTTTACTTAATCTTGCAATTTGTATGTTCTTCTCTTCTCCGATGGGTTTCTTTTCATTTCTTGGCAAGAATCTTGTTGTAACTCTTCATATGATTCATGTGTGCCTCATGTAGAGCCTAGTCTTTGAACTAGTGCCTTGATGGAACATGGAGATGGAAGCACCAATATGCTAATTAGATGTACACTTCTTTATGTCGGATCTTGAATGTTGTATGTTCTACATAAGCATCCCTTGAGTGTATCTCTTGTGATTCTATTAGTGAAAGTCTATCTTGTAGGCCGATGACCATCTATGGAGGCTACAAGACAAGTCCAAGAATGAATCCCCATCATCATAGTGAGAAAGTAATTAGATCACATGCAAGACATATCCATGCCAATGAATTAACATGAGGCACGCATCACTATCACGGAGTTTAGTGAGTTTAGCAAGGTAGCAAGGTTAGCTAGTCATGGATTTCTTGCATTCCAAGTTTTCTTGATTTTGATTTCTTTTTAGTTGTTAATCACAATCCAACCTCAATCTTGATTTTCTCCCAATTTCCACCATGAACATATCCACCAATTCTTTCCTTTGTTTTTCTTTAATTCTTTATTCTTTTAAACATAGAAGAAGTCTAGTTTGATTTTCTCACGTGTATCGTAACGTTTCTACACTAGCTCTCCCTGTGGTTCGACTCGGTATAGCCTTGTGCTATAGCGGAGACAAGAAAGGGTACATCAATCACATTCTATACATATAATAAGTACGCCCTTTCCCGTCTAATCACCTTACTCTACTTTGCTTGCACTTATTACTTGCTCATCATATTCATTGTCATACTTGCTTGCATTCATCTTGTGACTCTTGCTTGGTGATTGTTGTAGCTTTAATTTTTTAAATTGCCCTTTGATTAGCATCATCACCTATTCACCCCCCCTCTAGGTGATTTTCAATTGGTATCAGAGCTTGGACTCTAGGTTTGGCTTAACATCCATAGAGAGATCCTTAAAATATTGCTAATCAACATTTTCATTCATCCATTCATACACTAGTAAACATGGCCGATAACATCAAAACCCCTCCTAAATTTGATGGACTTAATTTCCCAATTTGGAAGGTTAGGATGACTATATTTTTGCAATCTTTGGGTAGCTTAGTGGCCAAGTCCTTGACTAAACCCTATGTAGCACCCGATTGTGATGAGAGCACTTGGACCGACTTCAACTTTAGAGAATATGAGGCTAACTCCAAAGCCCAAAACTCCCTATTAACCGCCTTGAATGAGGATGACCTTACACGGGTAATTCATTGCCAATCCGCCTATGAGATTTGGCAACACTTATTGGTCACACATGAAGGGACTTCACAAGTCAAGAGAGCTAAGATAGATCTCTTGAGGTCTCAATATGAATCATTTAAAATGCTAGATGATGAATCCATTGATTGTATGATTACTCGTTTCACTAAAATTACAAATGGTCTTTCTTCATTAGGTGACGTCATCTCCAACGATCAAAAGGTGCGCAAAGTGATACGGGCTCTTCCTTCTTCATGGGAGATCAAGGCCACCACCTTAAAGGAGTTGAACGACAAGGACGAGATGGACATCATTAGTCTCATTGGGAACCTAAAGACCCATGAGATGGAGAAGAAGGCAAGAGAAGAAGCCACTACTTCAAAGAAGAAATCCATAGCCTTCAAGACTTCATCCACCAATGATGACGATGAAGAAGACGAAGAAGAAGATGAGGAGCTAACTCTACTTGTGCGGAATGTCAAGAGGTTGTACCGAAAGAACAAGTTCAACTTCCGGAGAAAATTCGAACGCAAAGAGGAGCGGAGGATCATTTGCTATAATTGCCGCAAACCCGGACATATCATGGCGGATTGTCCGGAGTTCAAGAAGAAGATGACTTCCTCCTTCAAGCCAAAGAAGCCGGAAGAGAAGAAAGCCTACAAAGCAACATGGGATTCGGAAAGCGAGTCCGAAGAGGAGGTGGATCAAGCTAATATGTGTTTCATGGCAAACTCACCCAAGGTAACCCCTCAATCCCTTGATGATGAAGATGATGAACTAAGTAAGGAAGTTCTAATACATGCCTTTGTAGAACTTTCTGAAACTTATGATAATAAGAAACTTGAATGCTTAAAATTACAAAAAGAAGTTGCTTTTCTTAAAAATCAACTTGCCATTGTTTCTAAAGAAAAAGATGACATTTCTTCTAATTTCATTTCCATGCAAAAAGAATTTTGTGCCTACAAGAGTTCTTGTAAGGCAAAATCTCCTATTATTGATGAAAAAGAAATTTCTTCTTTTAAATCCAAAATGAATGATTTTGAAAAAGTTTTAAATGATTGTGCTTTTAATACCAAGAAACTTGAAGAAAAATTTTCTAAAAAGCACACATCTCATGCTAAGATTTCTCATGCTAACACTTCACAAGCTAAGAATTCTCATGCTAACACCTCTCATGCTCATGCTCACAATGCTCATGCTCACAAATCACACACCCATTATGCTTTTAAATATGATAGAGTATATAGATGCACATATTGTGGTAAAAATGGACATTTAGCTAAGTTTTGTTATGATCAACTAAATAGAACAAATAATCTTGTTTGGGTTCATGACACTAACCCTAGAGGACCCAAGAAAATGTGGGTACCAAAATCAAGTCTTAAATTGTTTGATGTAGGTACACACCAAAGCTCCAAGACGTAGGGAGCGGTGGTACCTTGATAGTGGTTGTTCAAGACACATGACATGGGACATCAACAACTTCACAACCCTATCAAGGTACATGGAAGGTGGCACCGTCACCTTCGGGGATGACTCCAAAGGAACTATCATCGGTATAGGTAACATTCAAATTGGTGCATCTCCTATCATTGAGAATGTTGTTTTAGTAGATGGTTTAAAACATAATTTGCTTAGCATTAGCCAACTTTGTGACCGTGGACTTAAAGTTGTTTTTGATGATACTTCTTGCAAGATTTTTGATGTTAAATCTAATGATTGTATTCTTACTGGTTTTCGTGATAATAATGTTTATATCATTGACATGCTTAATTTAGATTGTTCTACTAAATGCTTAAATGCTTTTGATGAAAATTCTTGGCTTTGGCATAGAAGATTAGGACATGCATCTTTTGACCATATTTCTAGGATTAATTCAAAGGAATTAGTGAAGGGTATACCTTGCTTGAATTTTGAGAAAGACCGCATTTGTGGTGCGTGCCAACTTGGGAAACAAACCAAGTCTTCCTTTAAACCAATCAAGGATATCATGTCAACTAGGCCTTTAGAATTAATTCATATGGATCTTTTTGGACCAACTAAAACTAAAAGTTTAAATGGAAGTAGATTTGCATTTGTTTTGGTTGATGATTTCTCCCGTTTTACTTGGTTTTCTTTTTGCAAAATAAAAATCAAACTTTTTCTCATTTTAAGATTTTTAGAAAAAGAGTTGAAAAAGAAAAAGGTTTTCCGATTTTGAGAATAAGGAGTGATAGAGGTGGTGAGTTTGTTAACCAACTCTTCATGACTTATTGTGATGAAAAGGGAATTAAGCATGAAATGTCTTGTCCTAGGACTCCATAACAAAATGGAGTTGTTGAAAGGAAAAATAGAACACTTCAAGAGATGGCTAGGACAATGATAAGTGAGTACGACCTCCCTCAATATTTATGGGCCGAGGCCGTAAACACCGCATGCTATATATCGAATCGTATTTATTTATGCAAAAATTCTTCAAAAACTTCTTTTGAAATGTATCATTCTAGAAAACCAAATGTTGCATATTTCAAAGTTTTGGATGCAAATGTTTTGTTTTGAATACTAAGGATAATTTGGGTAAATTTGATGCTAAGGCTTATGAGGCTATCTTTGTTGGATACTCCTCTACTAGCAAAGCATATAGAGTTTTCATTAGATCTTCTCTTACCATAGAAGAATCCATGCATGTTAAATTTGAAGAATCTAATGTGGTTGTTGAGAATGTTGTAGAGATTGAACCATTAGGTGAAGACATGGAGAGACTATCCTTGAAGGACTCACCCGCTCAAGAAGATAAGCAAGAACCTTTAGGTGAAGTTCAAGAGGATAATGAGGAAAGCGCTCAACCGCTTCCCAAAGCTTGGAGATACGCTACAAATCATCCTAAGGAGCTCATCTTGGGTGATGCATCTAAAGGAGTCACAACGCGCTCCAAACTCCATGACCTATGTGGTAACTTTGCTTTCATTTCTCATTTTGAACCCAAAGGCATTCTCGAAGCCGAGACGGACCCATATTGGTTGCTTGCCATGCAAGAGGAACTCAATCAATTTGAGCGCAACCAAGTTTGGCACCTTGTTCCTAAGCCCCACGATAGACCAATAATTGGTACTAAGTGGATCTTTAGGAATAAGTTGGATGAGTCCGGAAATGTCATTAGGAATAAAGCTAGGTTAGTAGCCCAAGGTTACACTCAAGTTGAGGGAATCGACTTTGAGGAATCCTTTGCACCCGTAGCACGGCTTGAAGCCATACGGATAACACTAGCTTATGCATCTTTTAAAAATTTTAAACTTTTTCAAATGGATGTAAAAAGTGCATTTTTAAATGGTTTTCTTAATGAAGAAGTTTTTGTTGCTCAACCTCCCGGTTTTGTTGATCATGTTCATCCCGATTTTGTTTTCAAACTTGATAAGGCTTTGTATGGTTTAAAACAAGCTCCAAGAGCTTGGTATGAAAGACTTTCAAGTTTTCTAATTTCAAATGATTTTATTAAAGGTAAAGTAGACACTACTCTATTCACTAAGCATGTTGATAATGATATTTTAATTGTCCAAATTTATGTTGATGATATAATCTTCGGTTCTACTAATGAAGTTTTATGCAAGGATTTTGAAAAGGTAATGCAACAAGAATTTGAAATGTCCTCCATGGGTGAGCTCAATTTCTTCCTTGGACTCCAAATCAAGCAATTGCAAGACGGAACCTTCATTAACCAAGTCAAGTACGCAAAGGAGCTAGTAAAGAAGTTTGGGCTTGAAGGATCAAAGGCTTGCAACACTCCAATGGTAACTACAACCAAGCTTGATAAGGACGAACAAGGTAAAAATGTTGATATTAAATTATATAGAAGCATGATAGGAAGTCTTTTATATTTGACGGCAAGTAGGCCGGATATCATGTTTAGTGTGTGTCTTTGTGCTAGATTTCAATCGTGTCCTAAAGAGTCTCATCTTATTGCGGTAAAACGCATTATTCGTTATATTAAGGGCACTATTGGAATGGGTCTTTGGTATCCAAAAACTATAGATTTTTCAATGACTAGTTATTCGGATGCCGACTATGCGGGTTGTAGAGTAGATAGAAAGAGTACTAGTGGGACATGTCAATTTCTTGGTAATTGTCTTGTGTCATGGTCCTCTAGGAAATAAAATTCCGTAGCTCTCTCAACCGCCGAGGCGGAGTATGTTGCCGCGGGGGCTTGTTGTGCACAAGTCCTTTGGATGAAACATACTCTCCTTGATTTTGATTTGCACTTTGATCATATAAAAATATTTTGTGATAATACTAGTACTATATACATGACCAAAAATGCAAATCAACATAGTAAGACCAAGCACATTGAGATTAGATATCACTTTCTTAGAGATCATTTTGAGAAAGGTGATATAGATATTGATTATGTTTCCACGGATTTACAACTAGCCGATATTTTCACTAAACCTCTTGATTTTGCTAGATTTTCGTTTATTTGTGGAGAACTTAATGTTTGTATTATTGAATAAACATGTTTTTCATAACCCTTTTTGATGTATGACAAAAGGGGGAGAATAAGTTTACATGGACAAAAATAAGTTCATTTGGTCTTGGTTCCATATGAATTTATATGTTTTGTTTTTATGAGTTTTTGTGTTTTAAATAAATTCTTGTGTTTTAGTTGTTTTTGGTATTTTTGGTATCAAGAGCAATTTTTGTGGTTTCAATAATTGGTGCATCATTTCAATTATTGGTATCTAGAGCATATTCTTGTGTTTTATGTATAGCATAATTTGAGGGGGAGTTTTCTCCTACCCTATATTTTTGTTAATAGCCTATTTGTTTTGTCATCATCAAAAAGGGGGAGATTGTTGGCCCAAGAGGTTACACTCTCAAATTGTTTTGTGTTTTGATGATGACAAACCAAATTAGTGCTATTTGGTACTAACAAGTTTGTTAAGATGAGTTTCAGGTTTTGTACCATGTTTAGAGTCATTCGCTTAGCTATTGCAAGAACTTCTAAGTTCCACAAAGCAAGGAAGGCAAATTACACATCAAGGAAGGATCATAGAAGAGAAGGCACTAGCAAGGCATTGGATGGCTCAAAGACTTGAAGATAGCACAAGAAGTCTTCATGTAATTTGTTTTTTCTGTTTATAGTATGTTAAAGAATAGAGATTAGGTTTGAAGCTCAATCACACACGTTTTTGCGCATATACTATTTCTTAGTTTATTTCCTATAAAATATACAAAAATATTTTAGTACAAAATCTTTCTTCTACAAATTTCTTTTTATGTTACATACTGAATTCCTGTTTAAAATAGTTTTGTTAAAAATATTTTTCTTCTCAAAATTCTGTCTTTATTTCGTTTTCTGACCTGATCCGGTCGACCGGCAGTCTACCGACAGTCGATCGAGTCTGTGTCAGGCTGGTCCGGTCGACCGGACCAGTCGACCGAGGTCCTGGCAGAATGCACGTATCCGTGTGCATGTCTGTCGGTCGACCGGGGCAGTCGACCGATATTTATTTTTGAGTCACAGTTTGTATCAGTCGACCGGGTCGGTCGACCGATAGCCTGTAACGGTCGGAATTTTATACTACCGGTCGACCGGCCCGGTCGACCGATGTAGCCGTTTGAACAGTAACGGGCAGATTTTTAAGAACTGTTTATTTTTGTCTTTTGTGTTTAAAAATTCGTTTAAGGATATATTTTGATCTTATTACCTCCTAAACATCAGTAATTATGTTTTATCCCTAAACCCTAGCCCTCTCCTATAAATAGGGGTGTTTGGGGAGAGATTGGTTACAACAACAATTATTGCTAGAAAATTCAAAAGTTTAAGGCTTTCAAAAGAGACTTGTTTCTTGGTTTTTGTGCTGAATTTCTCACTGATTTTCTGAAGGGTTTTTCAAATACTCTCTGATTTAATTCTCTTTCTTCACTTACAATAAGAGCTTCATTCCTACTCAATATTCTCTAAGGACCTTTGTAAGGGAAGAGATATTTGAAAGAGAGAGTTTGTGGTCTTTTGACTACCAAGGAAATTACTTGTACTTGAGATTGTAGGAGTTGGGTACTCCATTGTAATTGATCTTTGTGATAGTGGAAGTAGCTAGAATCCTTCTGGGGAAGGCAGGGAGTAGAGCTGGGTGCTCGAACCTCGATAACATATCTTTGTGTTTGCGATTGGTTTACATTCTTGCATTCCTTACTCTACTTTGCTTGCACTTATTACTTGCTCATCATATTCATTGTCATACTTGCTTGCATTCATCTTGTGACTCTTGCTTGGTGATTGTTGTAGCTTTAATTTTTTAAATTGCCCTTTGATTAGCATCATCACCTATTCACCCCCCCTCTAGGTGATTTTCATATGTATATCATATAGTTTTGATCAAAATTTACATATACATGAAGCTAAACATATTTTATGAAAATATGTATAAAAATAAGGAATACAAGTGTAAATACTAGAATTATCAAAATTAGGTTATACAAATACATGTAATGAGTACACGTGAGCAATGAAGCACTCAAATACAATAATCAAGTGTAGCTCACTACTTGTACAAGTATAAACACAAGTTTTAATAAAACTGCATCCAAACATGTAATCAAAACATGAAGCACAAAACGTCAAAAACAAAAGTGATCATTAGAGTAAATACAAATGCTATTTCAACAAGGATATGCATACAAAGCTAAAACATAGTTCGAACACAAAAATATGAATTCATATAAACATGGGTGTATTTCAAATACTATCTATGTATATCACATGTCTAATAAATATTACATTTAAACACAATGAACATGAATACTAAGACATGGTAAAAAATCAACAATGTGAAAACATGTAAATATAAATAAGGAGTTAGTGATAGTTACCAAACCGAATAAACTAATCTCTATGTCTCCAAAACCATGATGGTCCTCCCACCAAAACTCTCTTAATAGTGATGCATCTAAAATTATGTCCATTGAGCTTGAAACGCATCCACCACCAAGGCACCAACACTCTCATATCTTGTGAGAGTCCATATCTATATCAAATGAAATAGGAATGGATTTTGGTACCCAAACTTTCTTGGGCCTATAGGGGTTAGCACCTTTCCTAGCCCAAACATTTTACTTGCAAATTTTGAAGCATTTATTCTATCATAATAAAAATTTGCAAGGTGGCCAGTACGACCACAATGTGTAGAAGTGTACACATTAACATACATGGTGTCATGTGTGTGAAATGAGAAGCATGTGTATGTTGTGATGGCTGTGCATCCATATGTGGAGCATATTTCTTCCGAAATATGGATTCTAACCTTGTGTGGTTCATGGCACATTGGCTCAAAGTGGAGCCCAAACAATCTACAGTTTTCTTCAACATGCAAATATCATTGTCAATACTTAAAGAAGAAGTGGAGTAAGTAATAGAAACACAAGAAGATGAAGCAATGAAAGCATGACAAACATGAAAATCAAAAACATTTTTCAAAGAAATTTTTTCTAAAGAAATGCATTCTAATTCTTTAGAAATTAAAACAATTTTATTTTCAAAGAATCGTTCTCTTTCAAACAAAATCAAGTTTTAAAGATGAAATCTCATTTTTCTTCAAAACATGATCAAAATCATTTTTATTTTTTAAAATTTTATTTTCTTTTAATCAAGGTCAAGTTGGGTTTTTAATGAATCCTTTTCATTTGAACCTCAACATTCTCTTGCAAAACTATATCAAGTTTTGAAAGCAAATTTTTATTTTCTTCTTCTAATTCAAAACCCTTGTTTTTCAAAAGTTTGTATTTTGAAAGCAAGTTTTCACAAAATTTGAAAAACTCATCATCTAAAGCATGTGCATTCATAGCATTGTCATCAATGGAAGAGCAATCAAGATCATCTAGATGAGTATCTAAAGTTACCTTAAGGGAGTTATTCCCTTGAACCATGCCGCACGACGCTTCGTCAAACTCATCTACAATGAATTCCTTCTCCAAAACGTTTGTCGTTTGTTCCTTAGGAGAAGTCAATGTGTTCTACACTACAAAAGTGAAATCATAATGAGAAATCAAAGAAAGATGTTCTTTGCTAAGTGTTTGCCTAAGAGCATCTATGGCTTGTGCATTAGCCCTTAAGTACTTGTAATTACCAATATATGATTTCTTGGTAGTGGCAAGATAAACATGCAATCCTAGGGCTTTGAGGAAGCACTCATCTTAAACTTTCACATATCGATGTTAAAAACATCATACGTGGGTGGTGCAAGATAATTCATGAGTGTATACAAAAATGTGCACAAAGCAATTAACTAGATTAGCAATCCAAGGATCACACTCCTAGGTGGTTAAACTGAAAATCAGGAGCGCTAGCTCTGATACCAATTTGAAGTACACCTAGAGAGGGAGGTGTAGTTCTAATCTAAGACAATTATGCAGAATTTAAAAACTAATTGTTAACACACAACGTGTAACTAAGAGTAAGTCCGAATTCCCCGTGAAGGGCTCTGAAACTTCTCCTCACAATTTCTCTAAACTAAGAGTTGAGGAGCTTCAATAGCCCTCCTGGTTGAACACAAGTGTGAGCACACAAACATTACCAAACATGTATATGAATGAGCAATAAAAGCAATGCAAGATATAGAGAGAAAGTTGAGAGATAGAAGATCCAAATGCAAATATAAGGATATGTTTTGAGGTTCGAGCCACTGCTCTATGTCCCTGCCTTCACACAGAAGGATATCAACTATCCATTATAGGATCTTCCACAAAGGGACCTCCATCGAGGGATTACAACTTACAACATGAAGTACACAACTCCAACTCTCTCACACACCTCTACACAAGCGGTAGGCACAAATCCAAGCACAAAGTGAAGAAAGAAATATAACTTGGCGATCCAATGATCACAAACAACACTTAGTGATCTTAAAAGATCGCAAATAAATTTTCTCACCATACAAGATCCTAAAGAATAGATTTTGAATTGAAAAGCTCAAGTATGTGAGTGTATAAAGTTTTTAAAAAAGAAACAACACAGAAAACACTTGGGAAAAACTTCTTGATAGATTAGAAAAATGAAGAACAAAAACTAGAATTCTCAAAACTTGTTTTCTTTTGATAAGAATGCATACTCCACTTCTTCTTCAATAATTGAAAATGATATTTGCATGTTGAAGAAAAATGTAGATTGCTTGGGCTCCACTTTGAGCCAATGTGCTATGAATCACAAGAAATTGGAATCTATATTTCGCAAGAAACATGCACCACATATTCATGCACACCGTTCACGGCATACACATGCTCATCATGCTCACTCACATGACACCTTGTATGCTAGAGTGTACACTTGTACACATTATGAATGTACGGGCCACCTTGCAAAATTATGTTATGATAGAATAAATATTTCAAATTTTGCAAATAAATTTTTTTGGGTTAGGAAAGGTGCTAACCCCCATGGACCCAAGAAATCTTGGGTACCAAAATCCGCTCCTACTTTATCTGATGTAGGTGTGGGCTCTCACACGACGTGAGAGTGTAGGTGCCTTAATGATGAATGCGATCCGAGCCTAAAGATCATATTTATGGATGCATCACTTTCAAGAATGTTTGGTGGAAGGACCATCATGGTTTGGAGACCTAGAGATTGGTTCATTAGTTTGGTCACTATCTCTAACCTCTTGTTTTAGTTTTCATGCTTTCATTGATTTTAGCATGTCATATTTTATTATTCATTATGTTAAAAGCAATATTTATTAGACATGTAATATACATAAATAGTCTTTGAGATAAAACCATGTTTATATAGATTTATATTTTTGTGTTCTCACTATAGTTTAACTACTATGTATATTCTAGTTTTAAAACATGTGCATTTAACCTAATGATCATATTTGTTTATATTTTTGCACTCATGTTTTGATTACATAATTAGATAATTTTTTTATTAAAACTTGTGTTTATACTTGTACAACTAGTAAGCCACATTTGATTATTATATGTTTGTACTTTATTGCTCATTTGTACCCATTATATGTACTTGTATAACCTTATTTTCATGATTCTTACATCTTAACTTGTATTCCCTATTTTTGTATATGTTTTCATAAAAATATGTTTAGCTTCATGTATATATTAATTTTGTCTAAAACTATTATATATACATGTATATCCTAGAGTCATTTGTCTTCATGCAAAATTTTAGTATGGACTCATTTATGTTTGGGATATATATGTATACTTTTAGTTTCGACAAAACATACATATACCTTGAAGCTTGTTTAGTTTTTTAAAGTTTTGATGATTTCTTATTTTTTGTAAATGAATTTCATATGAGCTTCAATACCTTATCTCCATGACTATATCTATTATGTGATTTTTGAGTACTCTATATATATTTTGTGTTTTCTCATGATTTTATTTTCATGAGCTCATCTCTGTGCTATATAGATCTTGAGTGACAATTCTTGTGTACTATACATTTTTTCATGAGATACATATTTTTGATTTCTTTTTGTAGAATCTTGAACTAGCTCTTTAAAAATTATGTCAAACTAGTTCTTTATTCTTCATATGGTAGTGATTTTCAAACTATGCTAAAATAATCTTCAAATCTTATTTTTAAAAATTCCTACCTTTCAGGGGTGTTGGTTGGGCGACCATACTTTGTATGCTCTTAAATTAAAAATCTATTTAAACTTGTGCATGAAAGAGAGGTAGTTATGAGTTATACATAATTTTAGTAAAAATTCATTTTGTATACTCATGTTTTCTATATATATATATATATATATATATATATATATATATATATATATATATATATATATATATATATATGGATCATATCTAAATTAACATTATTTTGCTCTGATACATATATATAATTTTGATTGCACTTATTTTACATTGATATACATGTTTGAAGTACAAATTATTTCTTATTAAGCTTGATTTAATTCATCAATTGTTTTTCAATTGGTATCATATACAAGCTTATACATCAGTTTTTTGGTACTTCATAAAGGGAAAAAAAAATTCTAGTTTTATCTTTCAATTGATTTTATTTTCAATTGGTATCTTACTCCCACTCTTTATGATGAAAAATACTTTATTTTGGTATATGTTAACATATTCAATATTGGAATCAATAATCTTAAATTGGTATTATTCTCAATTTGGTATCTTTATTGTAAAATGGTTTTAGTGTTTACCTAAAAAAAAATTTATTAGTTTTTACTTTCAATTGATATCATGTCCTTCTATTGGTATCAATTCATAAAAAGATTATTTGCTTTTCATTGGTAAAAAGAATGTTTTATTTTCAATTAGTAAAATATTGTTTCTTTCAAATGGTTCTTTCAATTGATTGTTTTTATTGGTATAAATATTTTGTTTTAAAATATGTTTATTGGTATTGATTGTTTTTTCTTCACCCCTTTGTTGATGAGTGACAAAAAGAGGGAGAAGGATTTATGATAATATATGCATGTTTTATAAGTGTTTATGCATATATATATATATATATATATATATATATATATATATATATATATATATATATATATATATATATATATATATATATATATATATATATATATATATATATATCTTTTCTTTATTGATATCTTGAGTCTACATTGCATATCTTATTGTCGTTTTTATTGATATATTGAGCCACATTGAATATCTTTATGTGTTTATCGATTATGCATAAGTTAAGGGGGAGCTTCTAAGAAGCCTGTCCTTAATGAATGCATATATAACCTCATAGTTTTGTCATCATCAAAAAGGGGAAGATTGTTGACCCAATGGCCCTTCACCTTAGTTTTGATGATGACTAACTTATGAAGATTAGTTTACTAATGACCTTGTGTTTAATAAGTTTGGATATTGATCAAGATCTTAGTAGGTGATTAGCTTCAATAAAAAATTTAAAATCAAGTTTTGGAGCTAACACATGATGATTCAAGAGCTCGCGTATCAAGATCGCATCTAGCACTCGGTTAGAGTCTTGAAGAAGGAGATCGACAAGAATACTTGCATTTAGGTTTGTTTATAGTGTTTAGATCTTGTGTACAGATGATTAGTATTGATATGCTCAAGTTTACACACACACACACACATACACACAAGTTAAATAGTTTTTAGTTTCGGTTTAACCAGTTTTGATTTTCTAGAATACATGTTTCGTTTTCATGAATTGATAGAATCAAAATAAGTTTTACATGTTTGAATGTGTATTGGATTTCATCCATATACATTACTGTTTCACATTGTAGAAAAACTTATTTTGATGATTCTAATTCAAGGTTTCAAGTTTTGTTTTATTAAAACTTAGTTTTGGATTTATTAATAAAAACATAGATATATCATTTACCATGTGTATTGGATTCTATCCATAGACAATATGCTTCAAAAGTGTTTCCATATCATGTTTTTGTATTTATACAAGTTTTGGAGAAAACGAATTTTCAGTTCAAAATCTAAGTTTTGGAAAATACCATTTTTGGTTTCAAGCTTAATTTCAAAACCTCAAAATAGTTCAAATGTTTTGTAGTATGTGTTGAATTTTGGTCACACATATTTGTACTTCATATATTTATAAGAACTTATTTTTGTGAATTTTTGTGAATTTTATGTGATTTTATGGGATTATATAGGCACTTAAAAGCCATCATTTCAAACCCTATAACCCTGGTTTTTGGGCTGCTAACGATCCACCGACCGGTCGACCGAAGCCTGGCTCGGTCAACCGACCGGTGGACCGACGGCTTCGGTCAACCGACCGGTGGACTGACATGCACAAAAATGCACATGCTTTAGCGGTCGACCACGCGGTGGACTGTTCCAGAGAGTCTGCTATCTGAAATTGGCCCCGGTCGACCGACCCAGAGAGGGAGCTCTCTGATTGTTGCCATGGTTGACCGGGCAATCAACCGATAGGCAAATTGCCTTGGGGCGGTCGACCGAGCGGTCGACCGATAACCCTAACGGTCAGAAATCCGACCGTTGGCCGGTCGACCGGGCGATGACCGACAGGTCAATTCTAACTTGTTCTGGACCCTAATGGCTATATTTCCAGACCCCATAAATATGGGTCCTTTGAAATCAGTTTTAACCAAGATTTTTTAGAGCCAAAATTTTCATCTTCTACAGAATTTTAACAAGTTTTAAAAACAAGTTTTAGGGCTTTAACCTCTCTATCATTATTTGTTTCAAAGTTTAAGAAAATAAAAAAAAAAAAAGTTTTGGGATTCTAGTTCTTGTCCAAAATTTCTATATCTTATCTAGAGTTTTTTCTCTAGTTTTTTTTTGTGTTTTTTTTCCAAAATACTTTGTTTTTTGCACTTAAGCTATCAATTCTATACTTATCTATAGGATCTTGTTTTTGTAAGAAAATTTGTTTGTGATCTTTGAAGATCATCAAGAGAGAGTTTGTGATCATTGGATCACTAAGTTTTATTTCTTTCTTTGCTTTGTGCTAGGCTTTGTGCCTTCCTCTTGTGTAGAGGAGAAAGAGAGGAGTTGTGTACTTCAAGTTTGTAATTGTAATTCCTCAGTGGAGATCCCTTTGTGGAAGGTCCTGTATGGACATAGTGAAAATTCTTCTGTGCGAATGCGGGAACGTAGAGCAGTGGCTCAAACCTCAAAATATATCTTTGTGTTTGTGTTTGATCACTATCTCTCAACTCTATCTCCCTTATATCTTGCATTGCTTTTCATTGTTCATATTCATATCTTAAATATAGTTTGTGTGTGCCCACACTTGTGTTCAACCAAGAGAGCTTATTAAAGCACCTCAACTCTTAATCTAAAAGAATCTAGAGGAGTAGCTCCAGAGCTCTTCACGGGAAATTCAGACTCACTCTTGGTTACACATAATGTATTAGCAAATTAGTTTTAAATTTCACATCATTTGTCCTAGATAAGCTAGTACACCTACTTACCCCCATCTAAGTGTACTTTCAGATAGGACCTCACAATGGATCTTTGGCTTTCATGAGTCTTGTGCATTGAGAACTAGTCATGTGGTATTCTAATGAAAGTCCTTCACCCTCCACTTTGCGATACACGCTAAAAACTTGAACATCACCCTATCAAGATCCATTTTAAGACGAGATTAGGTGAGAAATAAGTGCACTATCGGTATCGATAAAGATGAATGGGCATTCTCCAAGTCCAAAACAAGCAAGTAAGCAATTAATAGATCATCAAGAACATATAGTTGAGCATGAAATATAAGAGTTAGATTGCTTGTTAGTGTGTTAGAGTTAGAACCCTTCATCATAAGCCATTTATAGCTATTACTTGCACAAGGCTCATTGGCATGCTATAGATTAATGTAACGCCCCGATCCTGGCGGATACGGAGACGTCACTGCGACGTATATACGCAAGTCAGAAGTACCTTCACGTATATACGCTAAGCATCAGTACAGGCAAGAATCAGAGTGCGGAAGCAAGTGGTGCATTATACATTCCAATACATGAGTACAATTACAGAGTTATCACCAGATGTGATAAATATTACAATAATATTACATCACCAGATAGGCGCAAATGCGAGAGTACAAGGGATATACTAGAGTAAACAGTATAAAAGGCACTCACGAGTTTACTAAAAGAAAACTCGAGAGGCACACAGGGGGCCTGGAAGGGTAGAGCTCTGAACGGTCTGCTGGAGATCCACGCTACCGCTGCGCCACTCTGATCAGCAACAGGGAGGATCCACACGCTCCAATGCTCCAAAACCTGGACATGAGGATCCAGGGGAGTCAGATGAAACTCCCCAGGCGAGTGGTAGGCAAAAGCCAAGTGGCGAGCCAGGGTGAGCACAAGTGTGAATACAGGTATAGCAGGTATGGACAGGTATAACATAATCATCATAAAATAGGAAATCCGATATAAAACCTTATTATGTGCAAAACCGATTATACAAGCTTAGGTTACGGCTTCATGAGACTAGTACCTCGAAGGAATA
Source organism: Agave tequilana (assembly GCA_038442645.1). NCBI lineage: Eukaryota > Viridiplantae > Streptophyta > Magnoliopsida > Asparagales > Asparagaceae > Agave > Agave tequilana. The sequence continues at coordinate 27,729 of JAVJIF010020002.1, read as the reverse complement.
ATCCAAACAAGGAAACCCTCATCTATATACCTTTATCCCATGTCATCGTAATCTAAGCGTAACAAATCAGAGTTGCAAATCACACAGTAGTCATAACAGGAGTACATAACAGGAGTCATAACAGGAATTGGAACAGGAGTTCATAACATGCATAACAGGAATCATAACGGGCATCATAACAGGAATAACAGGAATCATAACAAGCATCATGATAGGCATCTATTATTATTATTACTCGTCTGACTCATATATCTAGGTCTGTGTCCTGGTGTACATCCCAACACACATACATCCATATATAAGCAAGCCGAGGGTTGTTACTGGAAGCTGATGGAGAACTGATAGCTCCTCTTATAGTAGTTCCCGTACACCCGGGACCAGCTTGAGGGCCTTAAATCCCCCTAACACGCATCTTCTGAGGGCCTAAATCCCTCTAACACGAATCGTCAGTTCAGGTAATCCACTACTATAAGCAAGGCATCATTCCGGCATCCATCACTTCCTCCCATTCCCCGTGCAAGTTGTCCTTTTTATGGCTTATCAATGTTATCAGATTACGGGAATAACTGGTCATAACAGGAAATGGCCCAACAAATTCAAGAGGTGGCCCCCACAGATTCAAGAGGTGGCCCCCACCGTGTATGGTGTGGCACTTTGCTCCGTGTGGCACTTTGTTCTGAGGGGATGGATTCTAGAGGTGGCCCCCACAGATTCAAGAGGTGGCCCCCACCACGTATGTGGTGTGGCACTTTGTTCCATGTGGCACTTAGTTCCATCAGAATAACAAGGCAGGTTTCCCGTAAACGATGATAATCACAAGTCGAGTAGGTCATGCTGGGTGTCAAGTGATAGCATGACAGGGTGATGATATTAGCAAGTAACAAGTCAGGCAATAACACAATATATAATACAAGTCTCGAGGATAAAGTCCATATTCAAGAAAGTGATTAACCACAGTTGGCAACCAAAGTTAGTCGACTAGGGAAAGAAGTTAGTCGACTTAGAGGAGGAGTTAGTCGACTATAGCAAAGGGACAAGTCGACTAGAAAAGCTGCGTATGGGAAAGCTGCGTTTCAGGAGGAAAGTTAGTCGACTAGGGCATTGTGGGTAGTCGACTAGTCAAGGTCGCGTCTCAAAGAGCCGCGTCTCAGGGAGCTGCGTTAGTCGACTAGGAATAATAGTTAGTCGACTGGTGAAGTCCGCGTTTCAAAGAACCGCGTCTTCAGAAGAGGGTTAGTCGACTGGACGTAAGGGCAAGTCGACTAAAGGAGGCTGCGTTTCAAAGGACTGCGTCTCAAGAGGGGAGTTAGTCGACTGGGTCAATAGGGTAGTCGACTAATAGAACTGCGACTCAGAAATAAGGCTGCGTTTCAAAGGGGTTAGTCGACTTATCATGGGGTCAAGTCGACTAATACTGCGTAACAGAGAGCAGAAACAGCTTTAAGAGTTTGTGATCTTTGTTGATAAAAATACAAGTTATCCGAGTCTTTGGCGAGGAAAAACACTCGCCTAAAGGTGATCCTTGCTGCGTCCAACGAAGGGAAGTTCGGCCCCAATCCAAAAGGAGGGTACCTGGCCCTAAGTCTTGCCGCCGGAGAAGAACGCGGCCCCAATCCAAAGGAGAGGCCGGTCTCCACAAAGTGATAGAGAGAGGTTGAAGGTGCAAGTCTAGTTCAAGTTGGCAAAATGGGATTTTGCAAACGGTGCAACGGGGAGTGATGAGATAGCTAGTATGAAGGAGCTCGCCGTGGAGGTGAAGATGGTATACTTGGTGGTGGCCAAGGAGATGTAGGTGGTGGTGGAGATGGTGGTGAAGTTTTGGTGGAGAGGATGGGTTCTTTGGTGTTTTATGGTGAAAAGAGGTTGAAGAAGGTGGTATGGAGATGTTGTTGTTGTTGGAAAAGGAGGAGGAGATGGAGAAGGAAGAAGTGGTGGTGTTGGTGAAGGAGATGGTGGCCAAAGAAGGAGGAGGCTCTTGGTGGCTTCTCTGTTGGTGGTTGCAGGAAACAGGAAGAAGAAGAAGAGAAAATGAAAGAGAGAGAAGGAGTGGGGTGATTTATATAGTGGGGAAGTAATGATTGCAAGTTTGACTTTGGAAGCCAAGGAATGAAACTTGCGTTTCATTGGAAGGAGATGGGCTGCGTTTCAAGCAATAAAAGGGCTGCGTCCAGGCCAAAGAATTGGATGCGGGAATGAAAGCTGCGTCCAGGAGGAGATGCAAAAAGGCTGCGTTTCACAAAAGGACAAAGGTCATGATGACTTGAGGAGATTTGATCTGAAGAGCATTAAATGTTGCATGGGGAGGCATGGAGAGGATCTTCGCAATAAATGCAGAATCCCAGGTAGGTGAGATCCGCGTTTGAGGAAGGAGAGAGAAAATGGGAAAAAGACAAGAGTGGATTATATATGGGGCAATCTCCTCGGTATCTGGGAAAATACTGAAAATTCCGGAAAAGCCCAAAATAAAATAGCTTGGAAAGTTTCCTAAAAATTCTCAAAAATCATAAATATTATAAAAAGATTCTTGGTGAAATCAATTTTCAGGAATTCAATCTCATTTTCAAAAATAAAAATCCTGAAGTCAACCGTCAATCTCGGTCTACACCGGATTTGCTGGATTTTTAATAAAATCTGAAAATTCTCAGAAAAAGTATTTAGATAGAAAACATGATTTTAGGAAGTAATGTCAAAGGCACTTTTAGAAATTCCAAACCGTTTGTAAATTAAAAATTCCGGGAATCGGTCAACGGAACTGGCCGACACCGTTTTGAAGATTCACAACTTGATTCAGGAAGATTCCAGAAAATCATAGAAAATCTATAATATTAGAAAATGACTTTTAAAACTAAAATCGGTTAAATCAGATTACCAGAAAGACTAAATCGAGCAATAACCTGAGATCGGGTCGCAGGTTCAGACTAGGGCTGACTCTGGGTCCGCGAATCCAAATCCCACACAAAACAATCACACTCATAATTCATAATACAAAACAAATACAGGAAGTAAAAAAAAATACGATCGAGAATCTGAATACGCAACTAAGTACGTATTCCGGGAGCGGGGTGTTACAATCCATCCACCTTACAAAAAATTGCGTCCTCGCAATTACGTTAAGGGGTAAATTGAACACGAAGAGGACAAGGGTGGAATTAAAGGCTTCGAAAAACCAAAACAGGGTTAAGATGAACACAGGAGGGTCCAGGATGGACAATGAGAGGATGATGAAGTGGAATATTTAGAAAGATAATCAACCCAAGGTACAAAAGATCAGGGGTAACTGGACAAGGGTAACCAACTCAAAATACAAAAGGTTAGGGGTTGCTGTTACAGTGACATCCTCAAGGTTCCTGCTCCAGGTACTGAGCTTCATACTCTGCTGCTGCTTCATCTGATACCTCTGCCGCCATGTTGTGAACTTGGCCTCTGCCATAATCTGGACATTATAGGAAGAACCTCTCATAGAACCCCTTTGAGAATTGTTCTTCCATTTCTTTCTGAGCTGTTGCCGGGAAGAACCTCTCATAGAACCCCTTTGAGAATTGGTCCCATGTGATGGGTTTCTCTAGTGTTGCTTCTTCTGCCAACCACCAGGTTCTGGCCACATCTCTCAGTTGTATTTTGGCTACTTCCACTTGGTTCTCATCCGGGACTCGGGCCGCCTTCAAAAGATCTGTTGTGTCTATCAGCCACTGTTCTGCATCCAGAGGCTTCTCCGTTCCCGAAAAGATTGCCGGCTGTAATCTCCTGAAGTCTGACACATTGCCTGGCCTCTGCTCTCGAGGTGCAACCAACAGTCCTTGACGCAGAAGCTCTGTCTGCTGTTGTTGACTCTGCATCATCCCTTGAAGTATTCTTATCATACCATCACTGTCTCTGTTGGGTCCATCTTGAGAGGCACTAGGACCATTGCGTGTTCCCCGTCTTTCATATTTGAGTTGGTTGAAGTGGGTAACAAGAAGAAACTGGAAGGTAAAAGATTGAAGGGTCTCAGGATACAAGGAATGGATCAGAAGAAAGAGAGAGATAACTCTGCACTTGTAGTTGGATTGTATAACCAGGACTCATGCATTCCAGTTGCAAATTTCTTTACCATTAATTTGCCATCTGGACGTACTGAGGAAGTAAGAGCCTAAGCTGACCTAGGCTCTGATACCAACCTGTAACGCCCCGATCCTGGCGGATACGGAGACGTCACTGCGACGTATATACGCAAGTCAGAAGTACCTTCACGTATATACGCTAAGCATCAGTACAGGCAAGAATCAGAGTGCGAAAGCAAGTGGTGCATTATACATTCCAACACATGAGTACAATTACAGAGTTATCACCAGATGTGATAAATATTACAATAATATTACATCACCAGATAGGCGCAAATGCGAGAGTACAAGGGATATACTAGAGTAAACAGTATAAAAGGCACTCACGAGTTTACTAAAAGGAAACTCGAGAGGCACACAGGGGGCCTGGAAGGGTAGAGCTCTGAACGGTCTGCTGGAGATCCACGCTACCGCTGCGCCACTCTAATCAGCAACAGGGAGGATCCACACGCTCCAATGCTCCAAAACCTAGACATGAGGATCCAGGGGAGTCAGATGAAACTCCCCAGGCGAGTGGTAGGCAAAAGCCAAGTGGCGAGCCAGGGTGAGCACAAGTGTGAATACAGGTATAGCAGGTATGAACAGGTATAACATAATCATCATAAAATAGGAAATCGATATAAAACCTTATTATGTGCAAAACGATTATACAAGCTTAGGTTACGGCTTCATGAGACTAGTACCTCGAAGGAATAATCCAAACAAGGAAACCCTCATCTATATACCTTTATCCCATGTCATCGTAATCTAAGCGTAACAAATCAGAGTTGCAAATCACACAGTAGTCATAACAGGAGTACATAACAGGAGTCATAACAGGAATTGGAACAGGAGTTCATAACATGCATAACAGGAATCATAACGGCATCATAACAGGAATAACAGGAATCATAACAAGCATCATGATAGGCATCTATTATTATTATTACTCGTCTGACTCATATATCTAGGTATGTGTCCTGGTGTACATCCCAACACACATACATCCATATATAAGCAAGCCGAGGGTTGTTACTGGAAGCTGATGGAGAACTGATAGCTCCTCTTATAGTAGTTCCCGTACACCCGGGACCAGCTTGAGGGCCTTAAATCCCCCTAACACGCATCTTCTGAGGGCCTTAAATCCCTCTAACACGAATCGTCAGTTCAGGTAATCCACTACTATAAGCAAGGCATCATTCCGCATCCATCACTTCCTCCCATTCTCCGTGCAAGTTGTCCTTTTTATGGCTTATCAATGTTATCAGATTACGGGAATAACTGGTCATAACAGGAAATGGCCCAACAAATTCAAGAGGTGGCCCCACAGATTCAAGAGGTGGCCCCCACCGTGTATGGTGTGGCACTTTGCTCCGTGTGGCACTTTGTTCTGAGGGGATGGATTCTAGAGGTGGCCCCCACAGATTCAAGAGGTGGCCCCCACCACGTATGTGGTGTGGCACTTTGTTCCATGTGGCACTTAGTTCCATCAGAATAACAAGGCAGGTTTCCCGTAAACGATGATAATCACAAGTCGAGTAGGTCATGCTGGGTGTCAAGTGATAGCATGACAGGGTGATGATATTAGCAAGTAACAAGTCAGGCAATAACACAATATATAATACAAGTCTCGAGGATAAAGTCCATATTCAAGAAAGTGATTAACCACAGTTGGCAACCAAAGTTAGTCGACTAGGGAAAGAAGTTAGTCGACTTAGAGGAGGAGTTAGTCGACTATAGCAAAGGGACAAGTCGACTAGAAAAGCTGCGTATGGGAAAGCTGCGTTTCAGGAGGAAAGTTAGTCGACTAGGGCATTGTGGGTAGTCGACTAGTCAAGGTCGCGTCTCAAAGAGCCGCGTCTCAGGGAGCTGCGTTAGTCGACTAGGAATAATAGTTAGTCGACTGGTGAAGTCCGCGTTTCAAAGAACCGCGTCTTCAGAAGAGGGTTAGTCGACTGACGCAAGGGGCAAGTCGACTAAAGGAGGCTGCGTTTCAAAGAACTGCGTCTCAAGAGGGGAGTTAGTCGACTGGGTCAATAGGGTAGTCGACTAATAGAACTGCGACTCAGAAATAAGGCTGCGTTTCAAAGGGGTTAGTCGACTTATCATGGGGTCAAGTCGACTAATACTGCGTAACAGAGAGCAGAAACAGCTTTAAGAATTTGTGATCTTTGTTGATAAAAATACAAGTTATCCGAGTCTTTGGCGAGGAAAAACACTCGCCTAAAGATGATCCTTGCTGCGTCCAACGAAGGGAAGTTCGGCCCAATCCAAAAGGAGGGTACCTGGCCCTAAGTCTTGCCGCCGGAGAAGAACGCGGCCCCAATCCAAAGGAGAGGCCGGTCTCCACAAAGTGATAGAGAGAGGTTGAAGGTGCAAGTCTAGTTCAAGTTGGCAAAATGGGATTTTGCAAACGGTGCAACGGGGAGTGATGAGATAGCTAGTATGAAGGAGCTCGCCGTGGAGGTGAAGATGGTATACTTGGTGGTGGCCAAGGAGATGTAGGTGGTGGTGGAGATGGTGGTGAAGTTTTGGTGGAGAGGATGGGTTCTTTTGGTGTTTATGGTGAAAAGAGGTTGAAGAAGGTGGTATGGAGATGTTGTTGTTGTTGGAAAAGGAGGAGGAGATGGAGAAGGAAGAAGTGGTGGTGTTGGTGAAGGAGATGGTGGCCAAAGGAAGGAGGAGGCTCTTGGTGGCTTCTCTGTTGGTGGTTGCAGGAAACAAGGAAGAAGAAGAAGAGAAAATGAAAGAGAGAGAAGGAGTGGGGTGATTTATATAGTGGGGAAGTAATGATTGCAAGTTTGACTTGGAAGCCAAGGAATGAAACTTGCGTTTCATTGGAAGGAGATGGGCTGCGTTTCAAGCAATAAAAGGGCTGCGTCCAGGCCAAAGAATTGGACGCGGGAATGAAAGCTGCGTCCAGGAGGAGATGCAAAAAGGCTGCGTTTCACAAAAGGACAAAGGTCATGATGACTTGAGGAGATTTGATCTGAAGAGCATTAAATGTTGCATGGGGAGGCATGGAGAGGATCTTCGCAATAAATGCAGAATCCCAGGTAGGTGAGATCCGCGTTTGAGGAAGGAGAGAGAAAATGGGAAAAAGACAAGAGTGGATTATATATGGGGCAATCTCCTCGGTATCTGGGAAAATACTGAAAATTCCGGAAAAGCTCAAAAATAAATAACTTGAAAGTTTCCTAAAAATTCTCAAAAATCATAAATATTATAAAAAGATTCTTGGTGAAATCAGTTTTCAGGAATTCAATCTCATTTTCAAAAATAAAAATCCTGAAGTCAACCGTCAATCTCGGTCTACACCGGATTGGCTGGATTTTTAAATAAAATCTGAAAATTCTCAGAAAAAGTATTTAGATAGAAAACATGATTTTAAGAAGTAATGTCAAAAGGCACTTTTAGAAATTCCAAACCGTTTGTAAATTAAAAATTCTGGGAATCGGTCAACGGAACTGGCCGACACCGGTTTTGAAGATTCACAACTTGATTCAGGAAGATTCCAGAAAATCATAGAAAATCTATAATATTAGAAAATGACTTTTAAAACTAAAATCGGTCAAATCAGATTACCAGAAAGACTAAATCGAGCAATAACCTGAGATCGGGTCCCGGTTCAGACTAGGGCTGACTCTGGGTCCGCGAATCCAAATCCCACACAAAACAATCACACTCATAATTCATAATACAAAACAAATACAGGAAGTAAAAAAAAATACGATCGAGAATCTGAATACGCAACTAAGTACGTATTCCGGGAGCGGGGTGTTACAATTAATGTGGGTTATCAATCAAGTAATTAGGGTTAATAGGTTAGTAGTTAGTTAGCCATGCAAGAAGAAGATTAATAAGACATGAATAAATAACATTAAATGAAGAGCTTGTTAGAGATGTTAGCCATTGTTAGAGACATGTATCAAAAAGCACAAAGCAGATGATGCAAGAAAGAGCAATGAGGAAAGAAGTAATCCTTGTATTGATTTGTCACTGAATCAATTACCATAGCGTTCTCTCTTTCCCACTCAATTTTTGAAAATAAACATAGACTAATGTTGCAATGATGCAAGAGAAGAACAACTACAGTAGCACAAGCAATGAAAATACTCTGCTCTCTTTTTCTGTCTCTCTCTCTCGGGTGAATTTACAGGGTATTTATAGGTTGTAGTGGCTTGGGAAGCACGAAACGAACGGACACGTGTCCTTGATCCGCGACTCTATCCACAAGATTGCCGCGAAAACACGGCAAAAGCCGCGTTTTCACGACTTGATTAGGCACAGATGCCTTGATCCAATTTCAGTTCTCTCTCTTCTAGAAGGGGAGCTCTAAAGAATATCCAATTCTTCATGCACTTGGGCTACCATTAGTCCAGGTTCATCCTCTTATTTTTAGGACTAATCTACTCCTATCTAGAAGGATCTCTCTTGCTCCTCAAGAAAACCCTTTAATAATCCGAAAATACTGGAAAATCAGAATTATGTTACAATCTTGCCCTTGACGTTTTAATTATTTGTAAAATATTCAAAAGAGATTTATTAGTAACATATTTAACATAATTTGGTAGGAAATGTGATGATAATGATGCAAAATTGACTACTAATCAACTGTATTAAGACATACTTCATTTATATAGTTATTTACTATTTACACATAAAATGCAGCAAAAGTATTATCTCCTCAAAAAGTTCTATGTATATCAACATGTTCCTTCCACAAAAGTGATATACATCATATCCATCCTTAGTTGTAGTATTGTTGTTACTAGAATCTTCCTCTTCACTACTTTTCTCTGGATTATTACTTTCGTCCTCTGACTCATTGCCGAAGGCCCAATCATCAAGATCATTGTACAAGTTCCAGCCTTCCAACCAATAGGCATTCCACCAAATGCCTCCATAATAGATGCCTCCTTGAGGCTCCACTCTTCTTGAGGCTCTTCTTTTTCTTCTTGTGGCTCCACCTCAATGCTATCAACATCATCTAGTTCTTCATAAATAATGGGTTATATGTGATGCTTTCTATGTCACTAATTGCATTACCGCTCTTCATGGGTCCTGAAGACTCCACTATCCCTTCAGGATTCTCAAAAGCTGCAAAAATTACTTCTGGATCAATCTCATCAGATTCAAAATCCCAATCCTTAATTCTGCAGTCCAACTCGTACTCACTCTCAGAGCTGGACACTGACTCTGAAATAGCAGAATCTCCTATTTATACAAATGAAATAAAGAACAAATCAAAATTCATACATATATAAAATTTCCAAAACCAATTTATTCATAACGTCATCAAAACATAGAATCCTTAAATTTTCATATAATATACCTCTTGGATTACTGTTTTTGATATCGATATTCCTGATGTCATAATCATTTCCTTATTGGTACCTTTACGTCTCAAGTTAATCAAGACTTGACAGGTATTTTATTTACTATTTTGTCTGGTGTCTCAGACCACCAGTAGTCCTTCTGAGGGCCCGCACCCTTAACAAAACTCATCCGTATTAAAGTATGCAGGTACTCAAATTTGAACGTAGAAGGGTAACCATATATCACTCAATTCTAGAATAATCCTTAACGTAAACATCCACTACCCCCCTTAGAACTATCCACAGTCAAACATACGTCATACACAAAGTTACACAACAATCCTATCCTATATGCATCTATCTATTGGTATAATCCTATTGTCTAAACCTAAGCTGTAATACCCCTCTCCCGGAATACGTGCTTAGTTACGTATTCAGTCTTTCGACCGTATTTTCCGATTTACCTTCCGTATTTGACCGATTTTAATTTCAAATATCGTTTTCCACTATTTTAGATTTTATGTGATTTTCTGGAATTTTCTGGAATTAAAATGAATTTCTTCAAAAACCGGTGTCGGCCAGTACCGCTGGCCGATTTCCGAATTTTTATCTTCCAAACTGTTAGGAATTTTAGAAAGTCCTTTAGACTTTATTGCTTAGAATCATATTTCTTACTTATACTCTTTTTCTGAGAATTTTATAAATTTATGAAAATCCTTTCGGAGTCGGTAAATTACTGATTCCAAGATTTTAACTAAAAATCTATACAGTATTTCTTCAAACAAATTTCACCATTGGTCTTCAAATATTATTTTGATTTTTGGTAAAATTTTCAGACCATTCCAAAATACTTGAATTTCGGGCATTTTTTCCAAAATTTGCAAAATTCCTTTTCCACTTCATTTCCACCTCATTTCCCACTCACACACTTCACCTAACCCCACTAACTCTCTCTCCTTCTCATGGCCGGCCAAGTGGCAAGGGAGGGGACACCTCACCCCTTCTTTTGCAAGAAAACCCTTCCCTTTCACTTTAATTCCTCTCCCTTTACAAAAATCACAAACCTACATATGCATTGTCATTTGCAAATTGCCCTTTTTCTCATTTCTTCACCAAGAGAAGAAATCTTCTTCAAAATTCCCTTCTCCTTCCTCAACAAACCCTAGCTCCAAAATCACCCAAATCCCTTCACTTCCACCTCTAGATCTCAAGGGTTTTCATCTAGGGCTTCATCAAGGGAGCTCAGATTCAACCACCACTTCCCAAGACAACACCAAAGGGGAATTCTTCAACCCTAGCTTCAACATCAAGTGTGGATTGGAGCCATCTTCTCTACCTTGGATCAAGACTCAAATCCAACCTATCCTAGTGAGTTTCTTACTCACCAAGACCTAGTTAACACTCCACATGCTTAGGGTAGAGATCTATGTACACCTATAACATAAAAATCCAATTTTTAGGTCATCTAAGCTCAAATCCAACCTCTCATGTCAATATATCACACACCAAAGCTAGACCCTGTTCTGGTGTACTTGTAGTAGTAGATCAGGTCCTCTAGTGCCACAAAAATCCTATTTTTAGACTGATAGAACCAACCAAGGTGAAATCTGATTTTTCTGCCTTAACAGCAGCAGATTTCAGAGGATCGGTCGACCGGCAGTCGACCGATCACTCTACCGACGTGCACAGCGTGCACAATTTTGAGTTGGCGGTCGACCGGCAGTCGACCGACCACTCGACCGGCTTAGGATTTAGGTGTGGACCAGTCGACCGACAGTCGACCGGCCAAAACCTGGAGCTCACGCACTTTGTACGTCGACCGGCAGTCGACCGGCACTCGACCGCCTTTGTAAATCCCAGTCGACCGGCAGTCGACCGGAGGTCGACCGTTAGGCCAAATCCTGAGACAGATTTTCAGACTCCCTTCCTTTCTATTTTTGATATTCCCCTGATATATGTATGCTGTTTTAGCCTTGTTTATGCTTCATACCTGTACTGCATGACTTACTACCTGATGGATCTTGCTTATTATGCTTCATGACTCATGTTACATATTGCTATTCCATATCATGTTAAATATGAAATATCACCTCCCCCTCATGCTATCACTCAAACACCAAGCATGATATACCCGACCTTTATATAAAATATACCAACTTACATGGGGACAGGGGGAAATATGCGGAATATCGATATGTGTTCGTGTTTACAGTGGTATTAGGTTGTGCACTATATTTTCCGGTCTTACCTGCGGTACTCCAGGGGACCGAGGGGAGTGCTTCCTCCCTTTCCTGTTTACTGTCATGACAAGGGCATACATAAGACCCTCCTGTTAGCCTAGCGGCAGGTTCCGTCTTCAAGCAACGGAACAATACTGGGCCGTGGTCCTGGGCATGCACGGGACCCACTGTAAACATAGTTCGTCGATACAACCGCTGTTTCCAATAACAACCTTGTTTCACTAGGATATGGATCTATGTGCTCTGGGACGCTGGGTCACATAGCTAGATATCACAGTAAGACAAGTAATAATAATAAGACATTATTTGTAGATTTATTCATATGACTTTATCTTTCTTAGTTTACATCTCTTGTCATACATTGTTACTTAGTACTATTTCATTATCTCTATTCATGATCCTTGCCACTTGGCTATCTTTTATTTGTTGTATTATGTCTTGACCCTTTGGATTTGCATATTCAGATTCTGAGGCTTGGAACGAAGTGGAGCCTTCCACAGAGGACTTGGCTTACCTAGGAGAGCAGGCTGACCAGCTCTAGATCTACCCTGCCCGACACTTCTTTTTGGTTCACGGATCTCCATCCTTACGTGAGCACTTTTGTATTTTTGATTGTATATCGTTCTTTTGGACTTGGGTTGTGATAAAGGACACTTGTAAAGTGATTTTGCTTATCATAACTTGTGCAACTTTGTATTTATATTTGGTAAGTTGGCATATGATTATACCACGCTGTGTGTGTTGTACTCTGATACTTGTTGTACTTACGCTTAGCGTATATACGTGGGGGCACCATCTGACCTACGTATATGCGTTGCAGTGACGCTCCGTATCATTGGGATCGGGGCGTTACAGGTTGGTATCAGAGCCTAGGCTCTCAAACCTAAAAGTACAACCAAGTGGCAAATTCTAGTGATTTGCTAATGCCAACTACAATGTACAAAGTTGTATAGTCCTTCTTGACTTCGTCCTTGATTCACTCCTCGTATCCTAAACTCCTCCCCTTTGTTTCCAATTCCAGATCTTATCCCTTTCGGTATGGAGAGACGTTCGGGTCGCAACAATGTCGGGCAAGTACCGAATGGACCCGTAGGAGGAGAGGGTGCCGATGTCCTGAGGATCATTCAGACTATGCTGGGAACCAGCAACAGCAGATGGAGAATCAGCAGCAGCAGACTGAGCTCCTCAGGCAGGAGTTGGCAGCTCCGAAGGAGCAAAGGCCTGGGAACGTGTCAGACTTTCGGCGGCTGCAACCGGCCGTCTTCACGGGAGTCGAGAGACCATTGGAGGCTGAACAGTGGTTAACAGACACCACCGATCTGCTGAACGCCGCCAGGGTGCCTAAGGAGAACCAAGTGGAGGTTGCAAAGATCCAGCTGAAGGACATAGCCAGGACTTGGTGGCTTGCAGAGGAGGCTCGCTTGAAGGAACCTATCTCTTGGGATACGTTCTCCAAGAGCTTTTATAGCAGGTTCTTTCCCGCCACTGCTCAGAAGGACATGGAGGAGCAGTTCATCAGGCTTCAACAGGGGGACAGATCCGTGGATGAGTATGCTGCAGAATTTCTCAGGCTGAGTCGCTTTGCCCCTTACATGGTGTCAGATGAAGAGAAGAGGGCAAGCAGGTTTCAGCAGGGTTTACAGATGGAGATCCAGATGTTTCTGATGCCCCAGCAGCTGAAGACCTATGCTGAGGTTCTCACCATCGCTCGAGAGGTGGAGCGTGGGTTTCAGAAGAAGCAAGAGAACCAGGCCATGAAGAGGCCGTTTGTGCCGGTGGGCAGAGGAGGACCATCCAGAGCAGCGAAGGTCCAGGCCAGGCAACCATTCAGGGCAGTTCCTTACCAGGTGGCTCGACCAGGTCTTATCTGCAATTTCTGCCAGAAACCAGGACACTCTCAGCAGGATTGCCGGAGGGCAAATGGATTGTGTTTGGTGTGTGGAGCACGAGACCATGCCGTAGAGACCTGTCCTCACAGGAGAATGGGGTTTGCTAATCAAACCTTGCCGGCACCTCAAGGGCAGAATGTGCAGAGGCATTACCAGGGCCAGTTGGGCAGAGGCACCAGGGACCGGTGATGAGGAGAGCTCTTCCCCTTCCTCCACCGCATGTTGCTCGCCCAGTGCAGAGAGGAGCCCGGACGGCAGCGGGGCGTGGCAGAGGTCAGGCCTACAACCTGACAGCAGTAGAGGCTGAGGCTTCAGAAGAGGTGATTACAGGTAACATCAGAGTTCATTCTATACCCGTTCTCGCTCTCTTCGATTCAGGTGCATCCCACTGTTATATCTCCGACCATTTTGTGGCTGTTCATTCCATACCTGTTAAGGCTTTAGACCACAAGTGGGAGATAAGTACTGGGAATGGGGTAGTTGTATCTTCTAGAGTTTGTGCTGACTGTCCAGTGGAGCTTTGTGGGAAGATCTTGGCCATAGATATGCTCGTACTAGACACCAAAGGGTACGACGTAATCTTAGGCATGACTTGGCTTAGTCAGTACTATGCTGTGATCGACTGTAGAGGGAGGAGGATCAACTTCAGGATCCCTCATCAGCCGGAGTTCCAGTTTAGTGGAGAGGTGAAGCCTGCTAAGAGGAAGATTCAGATGACCACTTCGGAGGTTCTGAAGGGAGTGCCAGTGTGGGATGAATTTCCAGAAGTCTTTACTGAGATTTCAGGACTTCCACCGGAGAGGATAGTGGAGTTCTCCATTGATACAGTTCCAGGGACAGCTCCTATATCTAAGGCTCCATACAGGATGGCACCGACGGAGTTGGAGATCCTGAAGAAGCAGCTGCAGGAGTATTCGGACAAGGGATTGATTCGGCCGAGCACTTCACCATGGGGAGCTCCAGTACTCTTGGCGAGTAAGAAGGATGGTGGTAAGAGGCTTTGTATTGATTATAGGAGTTGAACAAGGTCACCATCAAGAACAAGTATCCCTTGCCCCGGATTGATGATTTATTTGATCAGCTCCATGGAGCCCGTGTATTTTCTAAGTTAGATTTGCAGTCGGGTTACCATCAGCTGAGGGTGAAGAAGGAGGATGTTCCGAAGACTGCATTCAGGACCCGATATGGCCACTATGAATTTCTAGTTATGCCTTTCGGAGTCACCAATGCCCCTGCGGTTTTCATGGATTGATGAATCGAGTGTTCTCCCCTTACCTAGATCAGTTTGTAGTTGTATTCATAGATGACATCCTGATCTATTCAAGGAATGAGAAGGAGCATGCAGAGCACTTGAGGATTGTGTTGCAGACCCTTCAGCAAGAGCAGCTTCATGCCAAGAGGAGCAAGTGTGAATTCTGGTTGGATAGCATAGCTTTCCTTGGACACATAGTTTCAGCAGAAGGAATTTCAGTTGATCCTAGTAAAGTCCAGGCAGTGCAGAATTGGCCAGTTCCGAAGACGGTGACCGAGATAAAGAGCTTTCTGGACTAGCCGGATATTACAGACGCTTTGTCCAGGATTTCTCTAGACTTGCAGCTCCGTTGACCAGGCTCACCAGGAAAGGGGAGAGATACTTATGGACAGAAGATTGTGATGCAGCATTTGAGCAGTTGAAGCAGAGGCTTATCACAGCCCCAATCTTGAGGACTCCTTCAGGAAGAGGAGGGATGGTCATTTTCTGTGATGCATCAGGTAAAGGCCTGGGGTGTGTGCTTATGCAACATGATCATGTTATAGCATATGCATCTAGGCAGTTGAAGCCTCATGAGAGGAATTACCCAACTCATGACTTGGAGTTGGCAGCTGTGATATTTGCTTTGAAGATCTGGAGACACTACCTTCTGGGAGACAAAGTGTTGATATACACAGACCACAAGAGCCTCAAGTATATTTTCTCACAGAAGGAGTTAATATGAGGCAGAGGAGGTGGTTGGAGCTTATGGCGGACTACGATATGACTTGCAGTATCATCCAGGCAAAGTCAATACCGTACCGGATGCACTGAGCAGGATGCCAGAGAACAGAGTGCTAGTCCACCTCACGCAGCAGAGGGAGTTGATTCAGGAATTCATCAGATTGGATTTGATGTTGGTGCAAGGAGGTGATGAGGCAGGGCAGCTTATGACTTTACAGATCCAGTCATCATTGATAGAGGAGATCAAGGGAGCTCAGAAAGAGGACCCCAGATTGCAGACATTCAGAGCTCAGGTGGAGGCTGGATTGAGGACTGATATTTGCATTCATCCAGATGGTGCATTGTATTTTGGAGATAGACTTTGTGTTCCCCAGGGAGAAGTCAGACAGAAGATTTTGGAGGAAGCTCACAGTTCAGCTTATTCTATACATCCAGGAGGAAACAAGATGTACCAGGACCTGAAGAAGCACTTTTGGTGGAATGCTATGAAGAGGGAGATAGCCCAGTTTGTTGCTAAGTGCTTGGTTTGTCAGCAGATTAAGATCGAGCATCAGAGATCAGCTGGACTTCTTCAACCTTTGCCGATACCCAGTGGAAATGGGAGCACATCACCATGGACTTCGTGACGGCATTGCCTCGGAGTCCCAGGGGTAATAATGCGGTGTGGGTGATAGTTGATCGCCTCACCAAGTCAGCTCACTTCATACCATTCAGGGTAGGCCAGACGACAGAGGTTCTGGCAGATAAGTATATGAAGGAGGTAGTTCGTCTGCATGGAGTTCCAGTTAGTATTGTGTCAGATAGAGACACCAGATTCAGATCTCATTTCTGGAGAGTCTCCAAGAAAGTCTGGGAACTCGTCTGAAATTCAGTACTTCTTATCATCCTCAGACAGACGGACAATCTGAGAGGACTATCCAGATCCTTGAAGATATGTTGAGGGCTTGCATGATTGACTTTGGGGGATCTTGGGAAGACCATCTTCACTTGACTGAGTTTTCATATAACAACAGCTACCAGGCAAGTATTAAGATGGCACCCTTTGAGGCATTGTATGGTAGGAAGTGCCGATCACCGATTTGTTGGGATGAAGTCGGTGAGAGGAGTCTTTTGGGACCTGAGATTCTGATGCAGACTACAGAGAAAGTCAGGGTTATCAGAAATCATCTCAGGGCTGCTCAGAGTAGGCAGAAGAGTTGGGCAGACACTCGGAGGAGGCCATTGGAGTTTCAGACCGGTGATCATGTGTTCTTGAAGATATCACCCACCAGAGGAGTGATCCGGTTCGGTACACGTGGGAAGCTGAGTCCGAGATATATTGGCCCATTCGAGATCCTAGATCGTGTGGGAGATGTGTCCTATAGATTGGCATTGCCGCCATCTTTGGACGGGGTGCAATAATGTCTTCCACGTATCTCAGTTGAGGAAGTATGTCAGGGATGACAGCCATATTCTGGATCATTCTGAGCTGGAGTTACAACCTGATTTATCATACCAAGAGCAGCCGTTGGCCATTCTGGATAGGAGTGTCAAGACACTGAAGAACAGAGCTATTCCATTGGTATTGGTGTCATGGAACAGGCATGCGCCAGGAGAGGCCACTTGGGAGCGTGAGGACGTTATCCGGGAGCGTTATCCTCAACTTTTCACATCTTGATTGGGTAAGACTCTTTTCTTCTACTCTTCTTTACCGTTATCTTTCCTTGTATCCATATCTATCTGTTGCTTTTCCTGTTATCTTTCACCTTATGAAATTTCGAGGACGAAATTTTTGTAAGGTGGGTAGATTGTAATACCCCTCTCCCGGAATACGTGCTTAGTTACGTATTCAGTCTTTCGACCGTATTTTCCGATTTACCTTCCGTATTTGACCGATTTTAATTTCAAATATCGTTTTCCACTATTTTAGATTTTATGTGATTTTCTGGAATTTTCTGGAATTAAAATGAATTTCTTCAAAAACGGTGTCGGCCAGTACCGCTGGCCGATTTCCGAATTTTTATCTTCCAAACTGTTAGGAATTTTTAGAAAGTCCTTTAGACTTTATTGCTTAGAATCATATTTCTTACTTATACTCTTTTTCTGAGAATTTTATAAATTTATGAAAATCCTTTCGGAGTCGGTAAATTACTGATTCCAAGATTTTTAACTAAAAATCTATACAGTATTTCTTCAAACAAATTTCACCATTGGTCTTCAAATATTTTCTTGATTTTTGGTAAAATTTTCAGACCATTCCAAAATACTTGAATTTCGGGCATTTTTCCAAAATTTGCAAAATTCCTTTTCCACTTCATTTCCACCTCATTTCCCACTCACACACTTCACCTAACCCCACTAACTCTCTCTCCTTCTCATGGCCGGCCAAGTGGCAAGGGAGGGGACACCTCACCCTTCTTTTTGCAAGAAAACCCTTCCCTTTCACTTTAATTCCTCTCCCTTTACAAAAATCACAAACCTACATATGCATTGTCATTTGCAAATTGCCCTTTTTCTCATTTCTTCACCAAGAGAAGAAATCTTCTTCAAAATTCCTTCTCCTTCCTCAACAAACCCTAGCTCCAAAATCACCCAAATCCCTTCACTTCCACCTCTAGATCTCAAGGGTTTTCATCTAGGGCTTCATCAAGGGAGCTCAGATTCAACCACCACTTCCCAAGACAACACCAAAGGGGAATTCTTCAACCCTAGCTTCAACATCAAGTGTGGATTGGAGCCATCTTCTCTACCTTGGATCAAGACTCAAATCCAACCTATCCTAGTGAGTTTCTTACTCACCAAGACCTAGTTAACACTCCACATGCTTAGGGTAGAGATCTATGTACACCTATAACATAAAAATCCAATTTTTAGGTCATCTAAGCTCAAATCCAACCTCTCATGTCAATATATCACACACCAAAGCTAGACCCTGTTCTGGTGTACTTGTAGTAGTAGATCAGGTCCTCTAGTGCCACAAAAATCCTATTTTTAGACTGATAGAACCAACCAAGGTGAAATCTGATTTTTTTGCCTTAACAGCAGCAGATTTCAGAGGATCGGTCGACCGGCAGTCGACCGATCACTCTACCGACGTGCACAGCGTGCACAATTTTGAGTTGGCGGTCGACCGGCAGTCGACCGACCACTCGACCGGCTTAGGATTTAGGTGTGGACCAGTCGACCGACAGTCGACCGGCCAAAACCTGGAGCTCACGCACTTTGTACGGTCGACCGGCAGTCGACCGGCACTCGACCGCCTTTGTAAATCCCAGTCGACCGGCAGTCGACCGGAGGTCGACCGTTAGGCCAAATCCTGGGACAGATTTTCAGACTCCCTTCCTTTCTAATTTTTGATATTCCCCTGATATATGTATGCTGTTTTAGCCTTGTTTATGCTTCATACCTGTACTGCATGACTTACTACCTGATGGATCTTGCTTTATTATGCTTCATGACTCATGTTACATATTGCTATTCATATCATGTTAAATATGAAATATCACCTCCCCCTCATGCTATCACTCAAACACCAAGCATGATATACCCGACCTTTATATAAAATATACCAACTTACATGGGGACAGGGGGAAATATGCGGAATATCGATATGTGTTCGTGTTTACAGTGGTATTAGGTTGTGCACTATATTTTCCGGTCTTACCTGCGGTACTCCAGGGGACCGAGGGGAGTGCTTCCTCCCTTTCCTGTTTACTGTCATGACAAGGGCATACATAAGACCCTCCTGTTAGCCTAGCGGCAGGTTCCGTCTTCAAGCAACGGAACAATACTGGGCCGTGGTCCGGGCATGCACGGGACCCACTGTAAACATAGTTCGTCGATACAACCGCTGTTTCCAATAACAACCTTGTTTCACTAGGATATGGATCTATGTGCTCTGGGACGCTGGGTCACATAGCTAGATATCACAGTAAGACAAGTAATAATAATAAGACATTATTTGTAGATTTATTCATATGACTTTATCTTTCTTAGTTTACATCTCTTGTCATACATTGTTACTTAGTACTATTTCATTATCTCTATTCATGATCCTTGCCACTTGGCTATCTTTTATTTGTTGTATTATGTCTTGACCCTTTGGATTTGCATATTCAGATTCTGAGGCTTGGAACGAAGTGGAGCCTTCCACAGAGGACTTGGCTTACCTAGGAGAGCAGGCTGACCAGCTCTAGATCTACCCTGCCCGACACTTCTTTTTGTTCACGGATCTCCATCCTTACGTGAGCACTTTTGTATTTTTGATTGTATATCGTTCTTTTGGACTTGGGTTGTGATAAAGGACACTTGTAAAGTGATTTTGCTTATCATAACTTGTGCAACTTTGTATTTATATTTTGGTAAGTTGGCATATGATTATACCACGCTGTGTGTGTTGTACTCTGATACTTGTTGTACTTACGCTTAGCGTATATACGTGGGGGCACCATCTGACCTACGTATATGCGTTGCAGTGACGCTCCCGTATCATTGGGATCGGGGCGTTACATAAGCTCTGATACCAACTGTAACAGTCACAGATTTTTTTTTATCTCCAAATTAACTTAATCCAATCTAGTTACTCTAATCAATTCCATACTCTTCTATGATTATCTTTGAACTCATCAAAAATTTAATGTATACATCAATACATAATAATCTGGTCTTAACATCGACCATATATCCATATACATCCCATTCAATTTAATGTACATTTTCGGCTTGACATACCTACTTATCAAATCCAAACTCAAATTTTATAATTTGTACATACTTCCAACATTCATTCCCAATATATATATAATATCGCAATTTCAAGCCATGACCAAAATCATATTTACTATATTCATGACTATATTTCTTCAAGTCCATATCTAGAGTTTAGCATGCACCCCTATGTATATATAAATAGTCCAACACTTATTATATACATGTCTATATGTACATAAACAAGGTAACATATCAAAAGAAGTTATTTGAATCCTCAACGATACTCGTTCCTCCTTATTAAGTAAATTTGATCTTAAGTGGAACGTTTACCTTTGTTTATACCTGAAAAGGAGAATTAGTACAAGAGGTGAGCTCAACGGATTAGCGATAAACTAGCCAGAACTTCATTATGATAATATAAAATTATAAATGAAATTCTTAAAATGAAACTTATTACACTAACTTCCGAGTTTAAGTTTAAGAATAATAACCAAAATTTATTTAACAGAATAGGTTCATGATACACCAATTTAGTGATTTCATTTCAACGTGCAATAATATATATATAAGTCCACAATAATAAATTCATATACTTCATCTTTCCCCACCACTAGCTCTCGCCAGGTCTCTTCCTTCGATAATATATATATATATATATATATATATATATATATATATATATATATTATATTATATATATATATATATATATATATATATATATATATATATATATATATGAGAAAAATGTATATCAGCCCGCGGGCTGAGAGTACTATCTCAGCCTGCAGTGACGTGGCTCAATTTGTCACCTCACTGACTTGCGGCCCGCTTTTAGGTAGAAGTTAAATTACCAAATACCCCTTATGATAACTTTTCCTTATTGTTTATTATTATTTTTCCCCCCTTTTATTTTGCCGCTCTTTATAGGATATAAATTACTTTTCGCCCAATTTCTTTACCTCTTTTTTGAAAGATCTAGTTTCTCCTTTTCAGCCTGCGATAAAATTTTTTTTGAAAATATAAAATCTTTTCAGATCAATTTTTTCAGCCTGCGATAAAATTCTACTTTATAGTTTAATTTTTTGTATATAATGTAGTCAGAGTCTTTGGTCGCATTGTACATTTAAACTGCGACCTTAGTCAAAGTCTTTGGTCGCAGTGTACATGGTGAAATGCGACCAAGGTCGCAGTGTTGTTATTGATAAAGATGACCAGCAACTGCAATCTAGGGTTGCATTTCATGGACTGCGACTTTGGTCGCAGTACGTTAAGTAATTAATTTTTTTGTATATAATGTAGTCAGAGTCTTTGGTCGCATTGTACATTTAAACTGCGACCTTAGTCAAAGTCTTTGGTCGCAGTGTACATGGTTAAATGCGACCAAAGTCGGAGTGTTGTTATTGATAAAGATGGCCAGCAACTGCAATCTAGGGTTGCATTTCATGGACTGCGACTTTGGTCGCAGTACGTTAAGTAAGTGTTGTTTTATTAAGTGTTGTTTTTGGATTAAGTCATTTTTTGAATCTAAATGAAAAATGAAAAGTTGCTGTTGTCTGATGCGACTTGGAGTCATTCCGTGAGACGCGACCTGTCATAAAGATTTTATGAGATCTTTTAACGTCAAGTCTATGTTGACGAACCCGCACCATTCGTTGTTTCCCGAAGCGGTTGTCCACGCGTCGGCTCTTCATTGGGTTTAGGCGTTAATGTCTTTTAATGCCAAACCGGCGCTGGCGGTTGGAGACCATTAATGCCGACGATTCTGATTAATGAACCATTAATTATGGTTATTATGGGCTGCCTATAAATAGGGCTCACCCTCTCCCTTTAACAGCCCATAATTAGACTGTTTTCTTTCGAGAGCAATTGCTCTGAAAATTTTCGCCTTCTTCAGAGTCTCTAACAGGGGCATGCCTCCATGGATGAAGATGACCTATGGACGAACTTGATCGATGTTCGTCCACAAGAAGAAGTCATAGACCTCATCGTCCATAAGGGAAGAAGTCATGTCCTCGTCGTTCACAAGGGAAGAAGTCATGATCCCTGACGAGGACTTAAGCCTCACCGAGATCTGCTCTGACTTGATGCACCAGTCAAGCTTGCTGATAACGGATGGTCAGAGTGGGGTATGGCGGCGGGGGATGTGGTGGATATAGTGGTGGGTAGCATTCCCTGTGAGGTCTCAAAACCTCCTCTCTTACCCCAGAAGTGACATCGAGGAAACTCCATGCTCACTGGATAGCCTTCTGGTGAAGAGATGTTCATCAACGAAAGATCGTATCCTGGCACTTTGGAGGGTCAGTTGGAATCGGAGGATTCTGCTGCCACCAGACCTCAAGAAGAAGATTGCTCTTAGTCAACAAGGGATTTTTGATGTTTGTCTTCTTGGCTACTTTGATGTTTAGTCTTCTTTGTAACACTCAATCTTATTGATTCTGCTGCCACCAGACCTCAAGAAGAAGATTGCTCTTAGTCAACAAGGGATTTTTTGATGTTTAGTCTTCTTTGTACTGCTATATTGTAACACTCAATCTTATTTGTATAAGAGATCGTTTTGTATCATTTGCACATGCCTGGAGATAAATGCCTAGACATAATAAAAAGCATATTTGTTTTTTTAATAAACTACGAACTTGTTCGCAGCCATGCATTGCAAACAAAACATCTGTGACCATAGATGACACTGCGACCAAGATCGCATAAGATACATTGCAAACAGTAACTACTGCGACCAGGGTCGACACTGTGACCAAAGTCTGCGACTAAGCAACTTCTGCGGTGACGTGTCACCTCGTCGCAGTGTTGTTGTTGACCTCGTCGCAGTGTTGTTGTTGATTAAGACTAAAGACCAGCAATAGCGACTAAGATTGCAGATTATTTTTTTAAGACTGCGGCCATCAACTGCGACCAATGTCGCAGTGTTGTTGTTGATTATTTATAAAGACCACCAACTGCGACCAAGGTCGCAGTGATGTTGTTGATTAAGAGTAAAGACCAACAACTGCGACCAAGGTCGCTGTGTATTTTATTAAGACTAAACACCAACAACTGCGATCAAGGTCGCAGTTTATTTTATTAAGACTACGGTCGTTTATTTTATTAATACTACTACGGTCAGAAACTGCGACCAAGGTAGCAGTGTTGTTGTTGATTAAGACTAAAGTCCAGCAACTGCGACCAAGGTCGCAGTGTATTTATTAAGTCTGCGTCCAACAACTGCAACCAATGTCGCAACCTTTCATTTTAAAATTTATAAGGGTGAAGTAATATAATTATTAACTGCGTCCATGGTCGCAGTATATTCGTTTAGCGTAAAATTTTAAAATGAAGGTTTGTAACAATTGTACAGCATTTTCACCAAGACATAGTAGTAAAAAATGTAATTCACACAATTAACTTTAGAAAACAGATTTATATATATTTAAAAAAAAACAAAATACAATTTTTTTAAACTTCTAATCCTCGTCATCACCATCGTAATGAGAAAGAAATTTGCGACTTTGGTCGCAGTACTGAAGGAGGTCGCATTGCTATACGATAGCATGTTTCCTCCTGTATTCTTTATTCTGTATTAAGTATACGACCATGGAATATTTTTTTACTTTTCAATGCTAGAAGTCGCCGTCGTCATATAAAAGGGGTATTTTTGTCAATTTGTTTCACGATTGTTTAGGCGGGAATTTTTTGATTTTTTTGGCGCCCACACTCTGCGACCGATGTGTGGCATATATTCAGCCACGTCCCGCAGGCTGAGAAACTCTCTCAGCCTGCAGGCTGAGGTACAGTAAGCCCTATATATATTATATATATATATATATATATATATTATATATATATATATATATATATATATATATATATATATATATATATGTTTGAAATATAAAACACCATCTTCCCCTCCTCCGTCTCCCACCGATCCCTTCCTTCACAGAAATAGTATAAATAATTCTAACGAGAAGCAACGTCTTCCCCCACATTGGCTTCAGCCAGTCCCTTTCTTCTATATATATATATTATATTAAATATATAAAACACCGTCTTCCCCTCCTCTGACTCTCACCGGTCTCTTCCTCCAATGCATAAATATACATGTACATCATGTATATAGTCCCACATATTAATTTATTATCACCCACATGCACATACAAATACATACACACACAAGCACAGATATGTAGTGGTGCATGCTATGTATATAACACAATTACTACTTTATCATTTATTATATTACCCATATGCATATGATTACTATTATTATAATTATCACACAACTTTCACACAATTATCACACAACTGATTATTCATCATCATACACCTACAAGTATGATTACATGTTGTATCTGGATACCATTATCACATATAAAGCATTGATCATGACTTATTCAATATAAGAGTAATTAATCAAATGATAAATTTCGCATCAATTATTGCTTGGTTAAGTAATTAGGAGTCTCGAGTTATTCTAATACCCATTTAAATTCCGTAAGTCAAACACGTATTAATCTCACACCAATTTAGTACCCTCATTAGTACTCATTACACAATTTTTAGTAAATTTGATCATACAATTAAAATAGTCTCGTTTACTCACTCTAAGTTACCGATCTCCGGGGTTCGACTCGCCAAATCACCCACCATTAGCCCAAAATTTCCTAACAAAAGTTAAATTCAATTAAGTATTAATTATCAAAACTTCTCTGTAGAATTTGTTAAGAATTTATCAGATATTCTTAGTTTGACCCTAATTTCGCTCGTTACATGCGTCTGCGCGCGCTGATGCCGCACCCCTAGTGCTGTTGCCGGCCTGCGGTGGCCGCCGTCCCTTGGTGCTACTCGCCGACCTGCAGGTGCCTGCCATCTCTTGGTGCGCCACCGACCTACTGCTGGTGGCCGCAAGGGGAAGAGAGAGAAAGAAAACAGGGGTTAGGTTTGGGTTATATGATTTAGAGAGGATTTTAAGGAGAGTGTGATTAAGGACGAGAAAAGGATGGGTGGGCTGTGTGGATGCCACCGTCTTATAAGGAAGAGGTAAGAGGGAGATGTCTGGGTTGAGTGAGTGAAATTGAAAGAGAGAGGGAGTGTAATTGAGAGAGAGGAGAGAGTGAGGGGATGCTATCATCCAACACAGAGAGAGAAGGAGAATTTGTGAGAGCTGTTTGAAGGAGAAGAGAATGAAGAGAAAAGGGTTTCTCTTCTTTTATAATTTATTTATTTATTTATTTTCTAACATATTCCCAAGCTTCTACATCTTTCCACATAGCCACATCACCCTTAACTATTTATTAGTGGAGAATAGGTCTTGTATACATATGCATATGCGCACATGTATATATATATATATATATATATATTATATATATATATATATATATATATATATTATATATTTATATATATATATATATATATATATATATTAGTATACATGGAAATACACATACAAAATTAAATGCCTTGAATTATTTTATAATTATTCTAGAATTTATGTCAAATTAAAATATAAAAAAAATATCGCACTAATTATTATTATAAAAATAAAAATAAAAATCAGTATTAGGGTATAATCTAGTCTCTAGAATAATTCAGATGTTACAGAATCTGAGGAAGAAGTGGACACGGTACACGTATGTTTCATGGCAAATGATAACACACCCAAGGTAACTCTCAAAACCATTCTTAATAATTGTGAGTTATCCATAGGGGAAATTGGTGAAGCTTTTGAAAAACTTTTCGACAACTATAATTTTCTAAAAAAGAAGTACTTAAAAATGAAGAAAAAAATGAACTTCTTGATTGTTGTTTCAAAAGAAAAAGAGATTTTTATCTTCTTCTCTTCAAAAGACTCAGAATGATTTTTATCCATATAAGAGATTCATGTAAAGCAAAGTTTCCTTGTATTGATGAAATGAGTTTTCCTTGATGAAAAACAAGATTAATACTTTAAGCAATGTTTCAAAGAAATATGAATTTGACAAATTTAGATTAGAAGCCATGCTTTCCAAGAGGCAAACTCAAAGGAAACCATCTACTCATGTTTCTCACACACCACATCATGCTCACACACAAGCACCAACACTCCCATGTACATCATGAATGCAAAGCGCACAATGCACATCATGCACATCATGCTTTCATGTATGCCAAGGTGTACTTATGCACGTATTGTGGCCGAAAAGGCTTTTTAGCTAAGTTTTATTAAAATAAGTTAAATGTTTCAATAGTCATGTTTGGGTTCGAAAAACTAACATTTTAGAACCCAAAAAGATTTGGGCACTAAAGTCAACAACTTTTTAAATATTTTAGGTACACACCAAGGCCCAAGACATAGGGAGCGGTGGTACCTTGATAGTAGTTGCTCACGACACATGACAAGGGAGATCAACATTTTGCAGCACTATCAAGGTCTAGTGAAGGTGGCACCGTTACCTTCAGGAGACTCAGAGGGTAAAATTATCAGTATAGATATATCAAAATCAGCTCATCTCCTTTAATTGAAAATATTATTTTGGTTGAAGGTCTTAAGCATAATCTTTTAAGCATTAGTCAATTGAATGTGGCAAAGTCTTACTTGTGATATTATTAATGAGAAAAGTATTTCTGTATACTTTTTGATTTTCATGCGAATAATATTTATAACATTGACATGTTGAATTTCAATGCAATGTTACATGTTTAATCACTTTTAATGAAAATTCTTGGTTGTGGCACAGAAGGTTAGGCTATGTTTTTTTTGACCATCTATCCCAAATTAATTCTAAAAAAATGGTGAAAGGTACTTCTAGTTTGAAATTTGAAAAGATTGTGATGCATGCCAACTTGAAAAACAAATCAAGTTCTCTTTCAAATCAATTAAGAATATTATGGAATTGAGACATATGGATTTGTTTGTCCAATCAAAATCAAAAGTCTTAGTGAAAACCGTTTTGTTTTGTCCTTGTTGATGATTTATTGAGATTTACATGAGTTTTCTTTTTGGAACACAAAGATGAAGCTTTTTCGAATTTGCATGTATTTCAAAAAAGAGTTGAGAAAGAAAAGATTTTCTGATTTTACACATTAAAAGTGATAGAGGGGGTGAGTTTGTAAATCACTCCTTTATCACCTGTTATAAAGAAATAGAATTAAACATGAGCTATCATGTCCTAGGACTCTACAACAAAATGGAGTCGTTGAAAAAAAGAATAAAACTCTTCAAGAGATGGTAGGATCATAATTAGTGAATAATAAATCCCTCAATATCTATGGGCCAAAACCATAAACACTTCATGTTACATTTGAAATAGGATTTATTTTTTGTAAGAATTCAAATAAACCCTTTTAAGATTTACTATTTGAGAACATCAAATATTTCTTACTTCAAAGTTTTTAGTTGTAAATGCTTTGTTTTAAACACTAAGAACAATTTATGTAAATTTGATGCAAAATTTTTTGAAGCTATTTTTTTGGCTACTCCAATACTGGTGTGAGGCTTATATAGTCTTCAATAAATCAACTGTGACTATTGACGAATCTATACATGTAAAGTTTGAAGAA